>PVLD010018567.1:0-38671 GCA_004027595.1 Dinomys branickii | reverse complement strand
TGCTAAGCAATAATCGATGACAGGATATTAGATTAATAGTGTATATCTGTATGTGTTAGCCTGAACACACACTTCGAAGATATCAATATGTAAAGCAGCAACAAGCGGTGTTTTTTTTCTGTTGTTGTTGCTGTTGATGTTGTTGCTGTTGTTGATGTATGCCTGTTTTCTTTCTTGTCTTTGGATTTTTGGTTCTTGTTTTTTTTTTTTTTTCTGTTTTTGAGAGGATCAACTCTCTGACTAAATTTGCATGTCTGTATATGGGTCCATACATCTACAATTCGAAGATATCAATGGATAAAGCAACAACAACTGTTGAGACCATATCACCTTGTCTATAGATTAGTTGTGATTGTAATATTTTCTATGATAATGGGTGTCTGTTTGTCAATAGGTTTTTGTACTTTTATGTTTCTGAAATTAAAATTTAAAAAAAATAGCAAAAAAAGAAATCAATAACAGAAGAAATTTTGAAAAAGGTAGAAGCTTCTGGAAAATTAACAATATACTCATAAACAGCAAGTGGGTCACAGAAGAAATCAAAGAAGAAATTTAAAAATTTCTGGAAGTTTATAACAGTGACTATATAACTCAACAAATCCTCCCTGACACTATCAAAGCAGTTCTAAGAGGAAAACTCATTGCAATCAATACTTTCATCAAGAAATCAGAGCAAGTTCAAACAGACAACCTTATGAGACAAATCAAAGAGCCGGTTCTTTGAAAGAATAAATAAAATAGATAAGCCCCTAAGCAGACTTACCAAGACAAAGTGAGAAAAGACTCGTATTAATATAGGGGAATGTGGCGGTCCGCTGGGGACAACCCCGTGGACTCAATCAGGCCCCCGGCAGTACGGCAACAGGGCAGAGCCTGGCGGTCCGCTTAGGGTGACCCAGTGGACTCAACCAGGTCCCCGGCAGTGTGGTGACAAGGCAGAGCCCGGCGGTCCGCTTGGGGTGACCCCACAGACTCAACAGGCCCCCAGTAGCGTGGCAACCAGCTGAGCCATCATTCCTCTTGGGCAACCGTAAGTACTCGACTGGGCATCCAGATGCACTGTACTGAGGCGAAGCCTGGAGGATCGCTGGGTAACCCCACCTACTCGACTGAATCAATGGCCTTGACGGCTTGTCAATGGAGGCTTGACCATAGTCAGCCTGGTTCCCTATCTACTGTCTTTGAGCATGGGTACTTTTCCACCTCCTGCCATAGCAGTCTATGTACACCCATGTTTGTTACAGCATAATTTGAAGCAGTGCTGTCTCTGCCCAAAGTGAGTACTCGAGGGAGTAAATAAACCCAAAAGTATAGTTATTATCAGAGGGAAGATGACTGATTGGGTGGTAGAATAATGGAGATGAGGGTGGAAAAAATTAATTAATCGAACAAGCCATTATCTGTAAAACTAAGCAACAAATGTGAAGACAGCATTATGTAATACAGCATTCAGTGTTAATTCCCTATTATTTTCCCTATAATTTGTTTTTTCCTTTATTATGTGATAAATAATGCAAAGATATAACTATGTAATACAGCACCCAGTGATAATTCCCTGCTATCTTCTCTGTAATTTTGTATTTCCTGTATTGTTTTTGTGTTATTCTGGTTTATGACTTTCCATGCTTTTGTCTTTAAAATAAAAACAAAACTAAAATAAAAAATAATATAGGAGAATGAAATTACCAACCTACTAGATGTCCAAAATGCCAAGCTTGTGTTCTCTAAAATAAAGGAATGAATTCTAAGAGCAACAGAGAGTAGGAAGAATTTGTTGAGAGAATTAAAACTTCTGTCTGAGGGACAGAAGGAGGCCTTATTGAGCAAAGGAGGTTTTATTGAGCAAAACCACAAGATGAGGCAGGCTTAAAGTGCAACGGAACTATAACCAATCAATAAAATTACCAGTATAATTGCTAAGGTAATAGTGACCCAATGGTAAATCATAGGATGGGTGTGAGATGCGACAAAACTGTGGTCAACCCATAAGTACACAAGTACAGTTACTTGGGTAATACTGATTACATGGGGATCAAAGGGGGAAACAAGTCACACAGCAAGCACACATGGCAGACAGGGGCTTGCCTGGACTGCGTGGGTTAAGGAGGTGTGGTCCTCCACCCCATGGTGACCGATGCCTGTTTAGAATATCAATCACTGCTGTTCATCCCTAGGGAAAGTATATGATTGAGTAGCTCTTTTTCATGATTCCTGACCTTCAGTAAATGTGCCTCTAGCCACAGTTGTCTTCTGCATGGACTCCTTGAGGACACAGCCTTATGTACGTGCCTATAATATTCCTATCTAACTTAGCTATCTATAATAATATCAATACAATTAGAAGTGAAAAAGGTAAAAGAAAGAAAAAGGTGAAATAACAACAGACCCTGTAGAAATCCAGAAAACAGTAACTACACTGAAAAATTCTACTCCCACAAATTACCAAATTTTAAAGAAATGGACAGATTCTTGGGCACACACTGTTATGGTTTGTGTGGGGGTGTCTCCCAAAAGATCCATGCAGTCATGGGGGTAGGCTTTTCAGAGGGACAGAATCTAGAGTCTGTAATTGGTTCATTATCTGGGGATGAGTTTGGGGGTGCAAGTGCTACAACCATCCTAAGTAAGGTAGCCTGTGTGCAACATAAGGGGTGAAAAGAGAGCTGCTGCTCCTCTTTCGCACCTGTTGCTTTTGCTGTCTTCTGCTGCCATGAATAGTTGGCCCTCAGCCACATGCCACTATGCCTTGGAGTCAGCAAATTATAGATTGAGACCTCTACAAACTGTGAGGTAAATAAACCTTTCCTTCTTTAACTTTGGATGTTGGGTATTTTGTCCCAGCAATGAGAGAAAAGTAACCAACCAGTACACATACAGACTACCAGAACTAACGCAAGCCATAAATATACTTTACCACTCGATAACAAGCAAATAAATTGACTGTCAAATCTGCTGACTTGAGAGATGTCTAAAATTTAGTAAAATACACTTCCTTGTATGTCTGGGTTGGTCGTGTTTGTGTGGTGTGACCTTGGAGACTGTATCTGACCTAAGCCATTTCCTCCCTGGCTCTTGCCCTGCTCTCTGTTTCCCAGACAGCAAAAGTATACCAGATTTCCTCCATTAGGTCTTTCTACCATACCGTTTCTGACTTGAGGTCAGCATATGATAAGCTGAGACCTCTGAAACCATTACCCAAAATAAACATTTTTCCTTTAAATTGTGTGTATGACAAGTATTTTGTACTAGCAAAGGAATGATGGCCAATACAGAGTGCATAAAGTGCATAAAATTAGTTGTAAATCTTTCTAAAAATAAAACATTTGACTTCTATAGGATTTTTTTCAAAGGTAACAATTGATAGCATTGATTTGTTCAGGATCATAATGTTTTTAATTTTTACTTTTGTTCATATATATTTGAATACATTCATGATAGGGAGTTGATACATGTATATGTACATAAGACATTTTAATTTTAATTTTTCTTTCCATTGCCCTCCCTTATGCCCCCCCATTTCTTGGTCCACTTCCCATTTGCAGAAGTTCTCCTTATTTCCTATCATCTTTTATTTTGCTCTTTAATTTACTTACATTTTGGGTTTCTCATATATGATAAATCATGTGAAATTTAAACTTCTGTATCTGATTTATTTCATTTAACATTATGATCTCAAGCATTATGTATAAATGCACATTTTAGAAAGAAAACAAAGGCAGCTCAACTAATGGCTATTATATACACAGGTACTCTGCTAAAGACCATTTAATGGAAAAACAGTGGTTATGCTCTTAGCCTAAGAATCAGGGACCAAGCACTGTATAAAAATATTTGAGAGACAGCTAGAAGATAAGAAGATAACTTTAAAAGATAAGAAAAGCATGTAAATGCATTTGCCTCATAATTACCAGTGGGTTCAGTCAAAAGTTGAGTGGCTCTAAGATACATACACGTATTGGAAGTGCATAACGGAGGATAGCTACTCATCCTAGAATATCGGGGACACAGAAACAAGGGACTAGAAACAAGAATACACTCTTACAGGTCATGCCCCAGTAACCTACTTCTAACCAGGCTACAGCTCCTAATAGCACATTCTGCTCTTGAACTCACCATTGGGTGAATCTACGGATGCATATAGCACCATGATTCAATCACTATCCAAACACATGAGATAATTGAGGAACACATTAAATTTAAACCATAACAGTATGTATCTCATAACTTTCTTGTAAGCATCAAAGAATGTAAGGGCCAACCATAAGACAACTCCTCACCAAAAATCTTAATCCTCAAAAAGTCAATTGTAAGCAAAATTATACTGGAAGAATGGATTGACCTTCACTCCTTATGGGAGCCAAACTTCCTTTTTGAAAGTTTAGTCCATTTTTGTTATTTATACATATAGATTTCCCACTTAAACTTCGGTCATCAGACAGGAAATGCCCTCCCATATGTAAATTTAGTCACAAGACATTACATAAATGAATTACCTAAAAGCTCAATTCCTAACACAACAGAATTTACTCCAGAAAAATCTATATAAGTAATAGATACTCTTTCATGAAGTGATACAGCAATCCAGGATCTTGCCATCTACCACCCCCTTCAAAAATTGTCTTTAAATTTTTTATAAAGAAAGCTGCAAATATTTTAGGCTTTGTAGGGCAGTCAGTTCTTGTTGCAACCACTCAAGTCTGCTGCTGTTGTATTTGAAAATCAGTTACAGATGATACCTAAAGGAATGAGCAGGGAACTTCCTGAAACATGGAGGAGCTGTAAGCAGCAACAAAACAACCTTTCTAAGATTCAGAATCCAGACACTAGAAAATAACAATTTAAGGAAGAAAAGAAGGAAGGAGGTGAATCTCCGTGACTGAAGGAAAAATTGGATCCTGCAGAGAAAGTGAAGAAAGATAATGCAGTTTCTCCTTGGCTCATAGCTTGTAGTGTGAGAGGGAGGATCAGTTTACAGAGACACAGTGAGGGGAAGTAACTCCAAAGGCCTCCAGGGAGCAATCCACCAGTGGAACAGAGCCATGGATGCTGCGCACTATAACAAGTGGTGAGTTATTCCAATCCAAATGTCTGTCAGGTCCCCTGGAGAGGGTTGCTTGGCTGAACACAATTTTAAGGAGAGGCCAACTGAAACCAGGACTTGCAACAGGCAAAGATTGGCCTCATCTCATGGCCCTATTGTTAAGATACTACAGTGGCTGGGTGAAGAATAATCAGGGGAGATGTTTAGGGTCAAGAAGCCATGGTCATGCTATCAATGGATACCCAGAGTGTTGTTGGCTGATAATTCAGGCCCCAGCCCCGTGACAAAGGCGAGGAACAGCTGAACTTCTGTGGACTTGAAAGTACTAGAATTGACACCTCTCGATCCTACTACAAGCTTACTGGGATTATCCAGCACAAATCCGGGCTCTACTGCCTCCTTTGTCAACCAACACCGGAGTCACAATCTGAATTGGACACTACTACAAAAAGGTAGACCTCAGAAGATAACCACAGGCTTGAAATCACGAAGAAATTTCTCTTTTTCTCCTTTTCTTTTTTTTTTTTCCTGTTTGTTTGTTTGTATCTTTGAGGTTTCTGAAATTCTTTCTTTGATTTTTCATGATTTTTTAGATTTTTGTTTTGTTGTGTACTTGTTTTTGTTTCTTCCCTCTTTCTTTTCCACCTGTCTTCTTCACTAGTTTCTCAAAGCTTGGGTAATCTTCTGTTCTTCAGGCTTGCTCTTAATCACTTTGTTTTATTTCTCATTCACTTCTATTTTTTCCACTTACCTTTTTAAAATTTACTGCCTCAGGGCAAATCAACTATTAAGGGGATATTTACATAAATAATCTTCTGATTTGTTTTAGATTTTGTAATACAACTACAAAGCCCAGGTTTATTTCTTTAATTTATTTTAAAAATAAAAGAAGGAAAACATATTAACAAACAGATATCCATTTACAAAATAGCATAAGAACAATACAAACAATACAGAGTCACAAAGTGGTAGGAAGTTAACAATGGTTGTTGGATTACATATTAATATCTTCAAAGTGGTTTCTCAGGAAAACAAATAGGGACATACAAGCTTGATCAAACAAGTATTCACTAACTGTTCCTTTCAGTAAAGCAAAAGAAGACAGTAGTACCACTGTTAGCTATCCCATATATACATACATGCATAATTTCCCCTTCTTTCCCTTCTCTTTTCCCACACCCCAGTTGCCCTTTACTTTTGAGCATTTTCCCTTCATTTCACAATGTCTATCGTACCTCCTGGTTTTTATTCACTCTTTCAGGTTTCTACACTAGTGAGACAATACGTTGCTTACACATGCAGGTCTGATTTATTTCACTTATGAGTATGGTCTCTCACTGTGACCCTTTACCTACAAAAGCCTCAAGTTTATCTTTCTTTATATCTGAATAATATTCCATTATATAAAAGTACCACAATTTTTTTATCCAATCCTCAGTGGATGGACATTTGTGTTGCTTCTACAATTTAGCAATTACAAATTGTGCTGCTATGAACATGGCTTCACATATATTGCTGTGACATGATGTTTTCAGATGCTCTGGGAAAATGCCCAGAAGGGGAATAGCTGGGTTGAATGGGATCTCTAGACTTAGTTTGCTGAAGAATCTCCAAACTGATATCCAGAGTGGTTTCACTGGTCTGCCTTCCCACCAGCAGTGGAAAAGAGTTCCTATTTCTCCACAGCCTCACCAGCATTTTTTATTGGTTGATTTCTTAATGACAGCCACCCCTACTGGGGCAAGGTAAAATCTCAATGTTGTTTTAATGTGCATTTCTCAAAAAACTAATGATGTTGAACATTTTTTCATGCATTTATTTTCCATTTGTCTTTCTTTATCTGAGAAGTGTGTATTCTCAGATGCCCATTTTTGGATTGGGTCTTTGAATTTGGGGAGGTGGATGTTTTTTAGTTCTTTATATAGTCTAGATAGAAGACCTTTGTCTGAGGGACAGTCAACTAAATTTTTTCCCAATTTGTGGGTTTTCTTTTTACTCTGCTGGTGATTTCTTTAGATGTACAGAAACTTTTCAGTAGGATGAGATCCCAGTTGTTGATTCTTTGAAGTATTTCATGGATAGTTTGGTTTTTGTTCATGAACTCTCTGCCTACCCCTAGGTCTTTGAGGTTTTTACATACTTTCTCTTACAACAGATTTAGTGTTTCTATTTTAATATTGAGATATGTGATGCATTTTGACCTTGACTTTGGTGCATGGTGATAGACATGTCTATTTTCAGTCTTTGGCAGGTGGCAAATCAATTTTTCCAGCACCATTTATTAAAGAGGCTATCAATCTTCCACTGAGTTTGCTTGGCCCCTTTATCAAAGATTAGTGGCTGAGTGTGTTTGTGGTTGTGTCTGCATCTTCCAGTCTGTTCCATTGATCTTCTGGTCTGTTTTTTAGTCAGTACCATGCTGATTTTATTACAGAAGCTTTGTAGTATAATTTCAGGTCAGGGATTGTAATTCCACCTGACTTGTCCTTGTTGCCCAGGATTGCTTTTGCTATTCTTCTCCTCCAGGTCTATGTTTAAAAGTGACAATTAAGAGTTACAACAGTCTGCCATTTTCTAGTCTATGCTTGATGCTTTTGCTGTTACTGATTGTTCTACTTTAATCAAGGTCACATACCTTTTGTGATCAACTGATCTTCATTCTATGCCAATACCTAGATTGCCTTAGAGTCATAAATAATACTATAGTCCAGTACCAATGAACTGGGTACTAGGCCAAACAGGCAGAGGCCTTTCATCCCTAATAAATTGAAGAGGCATCCTCTTGGGACAGATTCACAAGTGAAAATCTGGCTATGCCTAGAAGATATCTTTGAAAATAAGTAATTTTTAAAGAGGTCTCAGTACTAGTAGTAAAGCTACTTGCCATAAGCAATTTACAAACCTTAGCATAGAAAACAAATAAAAATGAAAAAATGTGGAAGTAGGATGCTTCCTATAATGTCCAACTTACTCAGTGCAAATCAAAAGGATATTCAGATTAAAGCAATAAAAATCCTGCCAGCTGAATTTTATGAAGTGATGACAGCTGAAGTAAAAAGAAGCAAATCAATAGATTTCTTCACAAAAACAAAGCAGAGATAATTAAGAGATGATGACCAAAATGGAGGAAATGATTAGTGAACATAGACTAAATACAGATTTTTAAACACAGAGGTGCTTATAAAATACATTGAAATCATGAATGCCCAACACAGGAAAGGACTAGATTCCATAAAACAGACCCAAGTACAAATCCAGGAGATTAAAACTGCTACTGAAAGTACATGAAACAGAATCAACTAATGTGAACACACAATATCAGCTATAGAGGAAAGAGTTGTAGTTGGTGATGATCAAATGAAAGACCACTTCAAAATAGCCAAGGATCATGAAAAATCAATCCACCAGCAGGTAGACAGTACAAAGAAGACTAATATAAGTTTAGTTGGACTCAATGAAGAATCAGAATACAGCACAAAGGACACGAAAACAATAGCAGAAAACTTTCCAAGCATGGAAAAAGAACTAGAGCTACACCTAAGTGAGGCATATAAAACTCCAAATAGTCATGATCAGAAAAAAATCTATACCAAGGCGTATGGTAAAGATTCAAGAAATTCGACATAAGAAGAGACCATTAAATGGTGTTAAAGAAAAGGTATAAATCACCTATAAAGGAAAACCCCTCAGAATCACAACACACTTCTCAACACAAAACCTAAGTCAGGAGAACTTGATGAAGTATTCCAAGCACTAGCGGAAAACAACCTCCAACCCAGACTCATGTGTACCACAATATTATCTTTCAAAATTGATGGAAAATTAAGATACGTCCATGTTAAATGTCTGAAGAAATTCATGACTGTCAAGCCAGCACTACAAAAAGTTCTGAAGTATATTCTGGGAAAAGACAACAGTTACATGAATTGCAATAGAATGAATCTACCAGGTATAGCAAGCAATTAAACACGATGAAAAGAGAGCTAACAATAGGAAAATAGAAAATAGTATGACAAGGGTAAGTCAACACATATCAGTTATAACTATCAATATAAATGGTCTTAATTCACCAACCAAAAGAAACTGGTTGGTAGAATGAATCAAGAAACAAGATCCAAAAATATGCTGCATACAAAACACATATTTATCTCATAAAGAAATTCATAGGCTGAAAGTAAAAGGATGAAATGGAAAGGATGGAAAACAATACACAAGAAGAACCCAGGAGGTAGAAAAGGTAGGTATTCTATTTGCAGACAAAGTGAATTTCAGACCACAGATTGATGAGAAAAAATAAAGAAGGTCATTCCATATCTGTTAAAGGAACAGCCTAAGATGAAGAAATAATAATCATAAAAATATATCTACCAAATACCAGTGCACCCCACTATATAAAACAAAAATTAACAGACATGAACAATCAAGTAATCACTAATAAAAATGTAATGGAAGTCATAAAACCCACAGTCACAAATAGACCAACTAGATAAAAAATCAACAAAGAAATATCAAAACTGAACAAATCTTTCAATGAATGAACTTAGATCTCTACAGAGTGTTCTAACCAGAAGCATATTCTTCTGAGTAGCATATGTGTTTTTCTCCAAAATAATCCACATTCTGACTCATAGAACATATTTAAATAAATGCAAAGGAACTGAAATTATCCCACATATATTGTCAGATCATAGTGCAATGAAATTGGAAATCAATGGCAAAACAAACCACAAAACTACATAAACACATGACAACCCGTGAGTCATAGATAAAATTAAAAAGAATTTAGAATCTTTCTACAATTAAATGATAAAACCAATAGAACATACCAGAATTTACAAAGTTCAATGAAAGTAGTTCTATGAGGGAAATTTATAGTGGTGATTCCCACATCAGAAAGACACACAGAGTTCAAATAAAAAATCTTATGTTGAACCTCAAGATTTTAGGGCAAGAATAGCAAATTAAATACAAAGTATGTACAACAGTGGAAATTATAAAAATCACAGCAGATATTAAAGTAATGGAGACTAAGAAAACAATACAAAGAATCAAGAAAACATAGAGTTGGTTCTTTGAAAGATTAAATAAAAAATTCACAAACTTTTAACCCACTTTATCAAAAAGGAAATCAAAGACCAAAATTTATGCAGTTAGGACTGAAATCACAACAAATCCTGCAGAAATCTAGAAGATCATCAATATCTATTTTAAGAATCTGGACTCTAATAAGATGGAACACTCACAAGAAATAGACAAATGCATTAATACATCTGAATTATCCAACTGAATCAAGAAGGTATAAAAATTCTAAATAACCCAGTACTAATTGTTATAATTGAAGAATTTTAAAAATATGAACAAAGAAAAGCATAGACATGATGGATTCATTGCTGAATTCTGAAAGAAATTTATAGAAGGTCTAATGCCACTACTCCTTAAATGCTTTAATAAAATGAAAAGGAAGTAGTACTCTCAAAATCATTTCTTAAACCAAGCATTACCCATATATCAAAACCAAGCTAGAATCCATCCAAAAAAAGTGAACTACAAACCAGTCACCCAAGTGAACATAGATTCAAAAATTCCCAGTAAGATATTGGCAAACAGAATGCAGGAAATCATCAATCATGACCAAGTAGGATTCATACCAGGGATACAGTGGTGGTTCAACATGTGCAAATCAATAATGCACCATATTAATACACCACATTAACAGAACCAAAGACAAAAATCACTGGATCAGCCAGGTGTGGTTAGCAAACCTATAACGCCTGCACTTTGGAGGGGCTGAGGCAGGAGAATTGCCATGAATTTGAGGCCAGCCTGGACTACAGAGAAAGACCTTGTCTCAAACAACCAAATAAAAATAAATAAATAAACCACATGATCATCTCAATAGATACAGAAAAAGCACTTGCAAAATCCAAACTCATTCATGATGAAAAAAGAATCCTACAGAAAATGGGAATAGAAGGTCTTTGTCTCAACCTGATAAAAGCCATCTATGCAAGCTAACATATAAAGGGTCAAAAACTGACAGCTTTCACTCTAAAATCTGGAACAAGATAACAATGCCTACTATCACCACTCATTAACTACAGTTGTGGAAACATTAGCCTCAGCAATTAGACAAGAGAAAGAAATAATGGGAAATTAATAGAAAAGGAAGAAGTTAACTCATCCTTTGCCGGTGGCATGATACTCTACTTAGAAGATGTTATGGTTGATACATTGTGTCAACTTGGGGAATCTGGAGGTTTAACTGAGTGATTCAGCAGGAAGCTGGGGTGCTTACTTTGTAAACATCCTGAGCCTGTGGAAGAGGAGGGCATGGAGATTGTGTGAGAGGTTCACAACCCCTGGGTGGAGGTAGGCTGTTCACAATGTAGGGGAGAAAAGGAGGCTGCTTGCAGCCATTCCTCCCTTTTGCTCGTGTGGTTTTTGCTGTGCTCTGCTGCCATGAACAGTTTGCCCTCTGCCATGTGCCACTCTGTCTCTGAACCAGCCAAGTACAGACTGAAACCTCCACAAACTGTAAGCTAAATAAACCTTTCCTTCCTTCATTTTGGGGTCTCCACAACAAGAAAAAAGTAACCAAGACAGAAGACCATAAAACCTCCATCAAAAGGCTCCTAGAATTAATAACCAATTTTGGCAGCAAATCAGGATACAAAGTCATTCAAAACCCATAAGCATTTCTTTAAAGAATAAACTTACTGAGAGAGAAATTAGGGGATCCACACCTTTCACAACAGCATCAAGAAAAATCAAACACTTAGGAATCAATCTAACAAAGGAAATGAAGCATCTATATGTTTAAAACTATAGTAACCTGAAATAAGTATATCAGAGAAAAGAAAGATATCCCCTGTTCTTGGATAGGCAGAACCAGTATACTCAAAAAGGCCATACTTCCATAATTTTATTCAGATTTAATGCAATCCCAGTTGAAACACCAATAGCATACCTCCCAGAACTACAGCAAGCAATCAATTGGGAACTGGAAAGGACCTAGAACAGCAAACACAATTCTGGACAACAAGGTAGAGGATATCATGAGCTTTGATTTCAGGTTATACTATAAAGTTACAATAATAAAAACATCACAGTACTGGCAAAGAAGAGACCCTAGGGTCATTGGAACAGAATACAAAATACAGAAAGACCTCAAACACACTCAGCTACCTTATATTTGACAAAAGGCCAAAACATCTTCATGAGAATAAGGATAACCCCTTAAGTAAATCCTGTTGAAAAGCTGACTTTCTACATGCTTAAAACTAAACCTAGACCCATATCTTTTTTGTTTGTTTTTCTTGACTTTTTATTTTAAAGAGAATTTTAAAAGATTTAAAATATTAAAAACAATACATAATTTCAAAACAAGATGATAAGAAATCAACAATGGTTGTTATATTGCATATTGTTATCTTCAAAGTAGTTGTTCAGATTACCAGATATAGGCAAGCAGAATTGATAAAAAAAATTCAGCATTGACTGTTCCTTTCAATAAATCAATAGAAATTAGTAGTACAATTATCTTAGATATCTTGCATGTGTGTATATATATATAATATGTATATATGAATAATATATTTTCCCTTTGTTCTTTCTTTTTCTCCTCTCCTCTCTCTCATCCCAGTTTTTCTTTCCTTTTGAGCAATTTCTTTTCCTCTCACAATATTTATTGTACCTTTCAGATTTTATTGACTCTTTCAGTTTCTTACATTAGGCAGACAATATGATGTTTGCACGTGTGACTCTGGTTTATTTCACTTATGAGCATGGTCTCTAGTTGAATCCATTTACCTATAAAAGCCTTGAGTTTATCTTTCCTTACAGTTGAATAATACTCCATTGTATAAAAATATCACATTTTTTATACATTCCTCAGTTGATGGGCATTTAGGTTGTTCCAACATTTAGCTATGAAAAATTGTGCTGCCAGAAACATGGGTACACATATATCACTGTGGTATGATGTTTTTAATTCTTATGGAAAAATATCCAGAAGTGGAATAGCTGGTTCAAATGGGACCTCTAATTCTAATTTTTGGAGGAATCTCAAAAAACAGTGTTTGTACCAGTCTACACTCCCACCAGCAGTGGAGGATTCCTTTTTCCACACAGCTTCTCAAGCTTTTGTTATTGATTGATTTCTTGACGATAGCTATTCATTGTGGGTTGAGATGGAATCTCAGTGTTGTTTTAATTTGCATTTATCAAATGACCAATGATGTGGAACATCTTTTCACATATTTACTTGCCATTTGTATTTCTTCATCTAAGAAGTATGTATTCATCTCAGATGCTCATTTTTGTATTGGGTCTTTGAATGTGGGGGGCCTGATTTTTTAAAATTCTTTATATGTTCTAGATAGAAGTCCTTAGTCTGAGGGATAGTTGGCTAAAACTTTTTCACTATGTGTGGGTTTTCTTTTTACTCTGTTGGTGATTTCTTTTGATGTGCAAAAACTTTTCAATAAGATGAGATTCCAGTGGTTGATTCTTGGAAGTATTTCCCATGCAGTTTGGTTGTTGCTCATAAACTCTCTGCCTACACCTATATCTCAAGATTTCTACTTATTTTCTCTTCTAGTAGATTTAGTGTTTCTGTTTTAATATTTAGATCTTTGATCCACTTTGACTGTAATTTAGTGCATGCTAGATCCATATCTTCACCATGTACTAAACTAAAATTAAAATAGATCAATGATCTAAGTATTAAAATGAAACATTTTTAATCTGTTGGATGATAGAATAGGTAAAACTCTAGAGGATATAGATGTAGGCAAAGACTTTATGAACAAATCCCCAACTGCAAAGGAAATATTACAAAAAATCAACAACTGGGTTCATATCATATTAAAAAGTTTTTGTACAGCAGAAGAAAGCACCAGCAGAGTGGACGCAACCCACAGAATGGGGAAAAACTTTCACAAGTTACTCCTCAAACAAAAAACTAACATCTAGAATAATATATAAAGAACACAAAAGATCAGAGCCCTCCCCCAGTTTAAAAACTCTACCAAAAATGGGCAGCTAAAATGAATAGACATTTCTAAGATGCAGATGCAAGAAAATATGCTCAACATCACTGATCATTTGAGAGATGCAAATTAAAACAACACTGTGATTCCATCTCACCCCAGAAAGAATGACTATCATCAAGAAATCAACCAATAACAAACACTGGTGAGGCTGTGGGGGAAAAGGAACACTTCCCCTTTGTTGAAGGAAGTGTAAGCTTGTACAACCACTATGGAAATCAGATTCCTCTGAAAACTAAAACTAGAGGTTCCATTTCACCAAGCTATTCCCCATCTAGTTATCTTCCCAGAAGTTTTAATAGTATCACACCACAGTGACATATTCATACCCATGATAGCAGCGCAATATATGATAGATAAATCTTGGAAACAGCACAGGTGCTGGTCAATGGATAAATAGATAATGAAAATGATTTTTGCATACAATGGAGTACTATTCTGTCATAAAGAAGGACAAACTTGAAACATTTTTAGGTAGTTGAATGCACTTTGAGACCATACTTTCACATGCAACAAATCAAACACACATACTTAAATGTCAGATTGTCTTGTTTGAGAAACCCAAAAAATAAGTGAGGAATGTAATGGGGCTAGATATTGGGAAGTAGGAAAAACACTTTCAGTGGGAGGAAAAACAAAGGAGGAGGAAATGAAGGGAGGAGAAAAGGTTAAAAAAATAGAATGGAAAGAAAAAATGGAAACAAAGCTTTTTAAATGAGGAGGGAAATAAAGGCTCAGGGGTGGGAAAAGGTAAAACAGGAAAATTAAGATATATTATGTACAGGTACAAATTCCCTAAGATGAATATAATCAATATGACATATATGTACTGACAAAAGGCAAAGCATAAAAGAGAAGAAATGAGGAGGGCTGTGCCTGGTGGAAGCTGATTGACAGAACTGGGCAGTACATTCGATTGGGCCCAGAGGTTCTCATTTGCCACCCCATCCCAAGGACTCTAATCATCTCCGTTATATGACCTTCCAGGCAGAGATTCACTTTTTGTGTGTCTTCCCTATCACTTGAGAACAATACCTTATCTTCAAGCAAGACATGAGGGAAGGAAAAGATACAGTTGTACTGGCACGTTTTAAAGTCAGGCTTGAAAGTACCCACATTCTCCCCACATTCCAGAGTTCAGAGCTCAGCCACCCACTAATACCCGCAAAACGCCAGTAGATAGAGGACATGAGTCTAGTGCATACATAGCAGTCCTTGCTGTACATACCTCTAATATTACACCCATCATTTAATTAGACAAATATACATTCCATTATCCTATTTTATGAAAGTTTAGTGAATCTAGGAACAACCAGGTTGGGAAATTCTAGCATAATCAGAAATCAATAATTTAAGTTTAAGTACTTGGAAAATTATAGTTTGTTTGGGTGACCTCCAGTAGCTAGTCCAACTATTTCATACCACAGATTAATAAACTGAGGCTCAGGTGAGTATTAGGGATCAGTGGTGGACACAGGACTAGAGCAATGTTCACTTCCTGCTCAAGTCAGGGCTGTCTGCAAGATGCCTCTCTCTTTCTCTCTTCCTAAATCTGTAAAGGCATTATGCACTGATGGACCTCAAATAAATTTTAAGACTTTTTCAAATATAATTTTTTGTAGATAAAGGAAATAAAATTTCATCCATTCAGAAGATAAACAACACTTTCTGGCTAGAATTTCAGTGAGAATAAGGTTGGTTTGTGTGGTCCTAAATGAGATATTTTTTACCCCAAAGATGGAATTGGTCTAAATGCTGTTTTTCACAGCTTTTTCAAACTGCTTGAATGTAGAGGATCAATCAGATTAAAGCAGAGAAAATGTATTACTTTTGTAAAACTAAACAAAAATGAAATAGAAAGATGCTTTCAAAGACTCCAGGAACAGCAAGGCGTGATGAGTAGGACACAGACTAATTGTTAAAAGAAAGAGAAGCCAATTGTGCTCTGTTGCTATGAGCCTATGTCCTTGGGATAGGTGATTATCCTCTTCAAGTCTAGAAGTAATTGTTCTTTCTCTGCCTTGTTTCTGGGGTTGTGGTGAGGACAAAATGAGATCATCTGCAAAAAAAGGCAATTTGCAGGTTGAAAAGCAGTATCAAAGAGAATCCTGTTATCATCCTTACATTTGAAGTAACAAATCTACATTAGCCTATAAATATGCATTAATCTTTGGCGTAGTTTATGTTTTCCTCAGAGAGCCACAAGAACATAGGTAATTAGCTAAATTAATTGTCAATCTGTTTCATAATTACTGTTTGCTATAAAACTGTGACTGGACTAAAGCTGTAACGCTTTCTCTCCACAGCTACATGGGCAACATGATAATCAGGAGTTAGAAATAAAAATGTACTTTCAGAAAACATTTACAAAATACAAAATCCATTCAGATGATATAAATTTATTGTGTATAAAGAAACTAATTAAACAGTGGTGACCTGGTATTTAGAAAGAGTGCTTAAGAATGAGATCTTGATAAATAACAGAATTGAGAAAAAGAAATATTTGATAATAAATGTCCAGAAGTAAAAAGAGAAAGGTGAAAACAAGGTCAGAAGGGTCAAACCCATTAATGGGTAGAACCAGGAAAATGAAACTTAGGTTAACAGAAACTTTCTGACTGGAAATTCTATGAATTGTAAAAGTAGCTATAGAAAATTACTCTACATGCATGTTTAAAAAGGGATTCTTTTGTGTGTTTGGTTGATTAGCTAGAAGGAGGTTGTTTTGGTGGGTGTAGGTGTTTTGTTTTCTTTTGTTTTGCTGAGTTTTAGTGTTGTTTCTGATTTTCATTATTTTAGGTAAGTTGTTTGTACTTTGGAGTTTGGTAGTAGGGATTAAACCAAGGGTCATCTCTCTGATCTAGGGCCCCAGCCCTTTTTAAAATATCTTGAGACAAGTTCTGACTAAGTAAATAAGTTGCCCAAGCTATGTTTGAATTGTCAATCCTCCTGCCTCAGCCTCCAAGAGAACTGGCATAACCAACGTGCACAATCCCAATTGTTAGTTTTTTTTATTTTAATACATGGTATAAAATACCACAAAGAGTCTCAGCTTTTTTCTCATTGCTGGGACAAAATTAAGACACTTACGACTTATAGGAAGGGAAGTTTATTTTGGCTAAGTTTGTAGAGAATGGAGCCCGTAGTCAGCAGTCTCTAAGGCAGGGTGACATGAGCGAGGGGACAGAATTCATAGTACGGTGGCAGGCGGCAGAAAACCACCATGAGAAGGAAGGAGACTGACTCTTCCAGGTCAAGACACAAGTTACCTACCTTCTCCAACCAGGCTTCTTTTCCCAGTATCACACTTAGCTAAAAACTCATCAGTGGGCTAATCCTCCATTGATCCAATCATCCTCCCAAAGCCACACCTATGAATACATGGGGTTTGCGGGGGCATCTAGGAATAAGCCATTACATCATGCCCATGGCTCCCCAAAAACTCACATGCATCTCTATGAAAAATGCATTTAATCTATCTCTAAGAATTGGCAAATTTCTCTAAGAGTTGCAATTTCTAGCTTTGCTGAAAAGTCCAACTCCAAAGTCTCCTCTGAGATTTAAGGCAAACTCTTGCCTGCAAACCCCTGTAAAAATGAGAAGAAAGTTAAACACTTCCAACACACAATAGCACAGGATAAACATTCACATTCCCAAAAGTAGAAATAGGTGGGTGAGGCAGAATGGGGCCAAAGCAAAACCAAAACCCAACAAGGAAACAATAAACCCATAGTCCATGCTTGGTGCAATCTCTAGCAAGATGTAAACTCCAAAAGGCTTAGGTGACTTTGCCTTTATCCCTCTACGGCAATAACCCTAACAAACTTTCTCTAACCAGCTGTGCTCATTCTTTGTGGCTTTCCTTAGATGTCCCACATTCTTGGTGTTTCCAATATTCCAGGCTCTGTGCTGCACTTTTGGCTTCACCCTCACAATTTCACACACTGCCTTCTCGGGGGAGCACTAACTGGTCTTACAGATATTTCAAAATCTGAATGAAAGCCCCCAGACCCCACAACTCTTGCATTATACGTGTGCCTAGAGCCATCACCATGTGTATGGTACCAACATCTACCACCACCACCACCTAGAGTAGTAGCTGAACTGTTTTGCATCTTGCTTGTGATTGCAGGGACCCCTGAATGCCTAGATGGCTGAGTGCTATGCACCAAATCCTGAGGCACAAATTCCTTAGGCAGCTACCATGACGGATCATGGTGCCTTGGGGCTCCCTTCTCAAAGCAAAACATGTCTCTTTCAAGCCTGTGAATGGTGGGAACTTGCTGGTTCCTCACATTCCTTTGAGGTATTTTCCTTTTGTCCTGTTGTAAAGTACCTGGCTTCTTCTTAATATTAATGTTTCAGCCGCCTCCATATTTAAGGCTTAAAACATACAGAACCTTCCTTTCTAGTGAATTCCTATAATTTTGTCTATTGAAACTATGTATTGTCTCTAATGTTCTTTCAGATTATTATTTTCTTATTCCCTTTAATGATTTGATCAATCTTCTATTTTTACATCTGGTAATCTGAGCAACTTTATTGAAGATAATAATATGTAATATAACAAACACTGCTAATCCTTATCATTTGCTTTTAAACCCTGTATCATTTTTAACTAGCTTTGTTTTGTATTTTGCTATTGTTCTTTTTTTTGTACTACTCTCTTTAAAATAAAAAAATTTATAGAAGAAACTTTAACCTTTTTAAATCATCCACCTGTGCCCTTTGCTCTTTATTTTCAAGGTAGAACTGGCTAAAAAGACTCCAACAGTAGCCATGCCACCTCTTAAACATTACAGTGCCTTCAAATTTGTTCCACCAGATTCATTAGTCTGTTGGCCTTAATCCCAGCCTCTAGCACATGCACAAAATGCAGACAAATTTTCTGCCAGAGCATAAAACACAAGGCCTGGAGTCCAACTTCCAGTGGAATCCTTTTTCTCAACTGAAATCTCTCCAGCCTCATTTTTACTGGCTGCATCACTGGTTTTCTGAGCTGGGAGCACAATCTCTCATCAGCCTAGTAAACAGCATCCTAAGGCTGCTTCTTCAGCTAGCATCGGCAAACTTTTCCAAACTCCTCCCACAAACCTGCTCCAAAAAATTCTGAACTATGTAGTTATGTAGCATCAAGCAACAGTTCCATTTCTCTGATACCCAAATCTGTCTTACTTTCTTGTTACTAGGTCAAAATACTCAATACTTTGCAGAAACATAGTCTCTGATAGTGCTGGTGATCTCTGCAGACACCCTTCCAAACTGTACCTCCTAGAGTCTTTATGTGTTTTATTTCAGAGAAACAATAAATAGCTACAACTCATAATAATTTTTAAGTAACATGAAAAATAGGGCCTTATGTATTTAGAAATACTAACAGTTGAATGCATTTTTCTTAAATAAAGTGGTGAGGTACTTTACTCTTGGAATTATGTATACTGAATTGTACATATTTGTATTAATATTCTGAACACTTCTGCCTACTTCTGTCAGTATGCTTCCAGTTGTCCATTTGTCAACTTCTGTATGCACCTACATAATAGCCATTTGCTAATTCAGTTTTGTAATGTCACTTGGAACACCAGTGCCATTTTTGGTGTGACTAATCATGGTTTCCAAAGCTTCTAAAAAATAACAAGAGATCTTTATACTTATTGCTCCAAAAGGATAAAGGAAAGACAGAGATGAAAACAAGCAAATTGAGATGCAATTCCACTTTCATCGGGGATTCAAACCAATATGAAATAATATCTTGTATTTTGTTCAAGGAGGTATTCTAAAATTTCAGCTTCTATCCAATACAATAATTTGGGAGAAACTGTACACGCTCAATTCTGGAAGGAATTGATGCCCATTTGGAAGAAAACTGATACATTTTTATTTAATTCCTTTAATATTTATTTAATTTATTTAATATTTTGCTTCAATTTAATTCAACAAATTAATATGGTTCTTTTCAGTTTAATGTTTGATTCAAGCCATTTTTTCAACTGCTCCTTATATAGACATAAATCAAAAGAAGAAAAAATGTATATTGACTATTCCCAGAGAAAAAGAGGGTCATACTATTAATGGATTTCAGGAAACTAAAAATCATTTTAGGGTACAAAATAAGCAAGCTCTAATGGTCACATTAGTTACAATGTACACACCTATCAGTTTTTTTAGAAAGCTAAAAATATTTTGGAATAATCCCTAGATATTTTTTATTAAATGTTTACTCTATCCCTCTTTTCGTAAAACAACCAAAAAGTATAACTATCCCTTTGATAAAATTCTAAATTTGAAAATGCTAACTTATTCTTCTTTGTAAATTAGGGTTCTATAGAATAACATTATATATACATTTTTGTATGTAGTGATTTTATATGTACACATATACCTATATATGTGCAGAGATGAGGAGAAAGGAACCAAGCTAACAAAAACCAATGAACCTCAAGAAATGGAAGAAAGGGGAGAGGAGAGGAAAAGGGGATTTTAAAAATGAGATGTGTTAGGTACATGTGCCAATTGCACACAATGAATGTAATCATTACGTAATGGAAACATGTACTAATAAAATATAAAACTTGAAAAGCCTGATCGATGCAACAGCTGAGAGTATCTCAGATTCTGTCCAGGATCAAAAGCTACTGCTCAAAATGTATTATTATTATATATTTTCACGGTTACTTTTCTCTCATTGCTGAAACAAAATGCCTGATGCCCAGAATTAAGGAAGGAAAGGTTTATTCACCTCAGTTTGGGATGGTCTGAGTCCATACTTGGGTGGCTGCAAGGCAGAGCGGCACTTGACAGAGGACAGCAGTTCATGGCAGCAGAAAACAGCAAAACCAACAAGAGCAAACAGGGAGGAGCAGCAAGAGAAAGCTTCTTTTCCTCTTTTATACTGTATGCAAGCTACCCACTGGAGAGCAGGTGTAGCATTCACACCTATAGGCCCAGCATTGGACCATGTATCAGTCATAAACTCTAGAAGCCCAGGAGTCACTACTGTGCCTTCCTGACCAGCACAAAAGGAAGGCAGAACCCTGGGCACCCTCTGGGGTCTCAGTAATTAATTGCCACACTCATAGTATGTCCGCTGGGGCCCAGCTAAATTCTGAACATCATTAGGAACCCTGATGAGCTACACTGGTGCTTCTCCCATTAGTGTGTGAGGCATGTGGAGCTCTGCACAACTTCTGGGGCCTTGGTGGTCACTCCCAGAACAACCTGCACCCCCTTGGGAGATCACCTGAAACCTGGGCAGTCAGTGGCCTTGAGGAATCCACCCTCACCCCTCCTCTGCCCGGGTGGGAAGCAGACTCTGTCCTGGACAATATCTGGAGCCTCAGCAAATATGACCTGCATCCCCCCTACTCTTGTAGCTGGGCTGAAACCCAGACAGCTTGAGGAACTCCAGCGAGCCTCTGCTGTCCTTTCCACACATGCCTGGGAGCCAATTGAATGCAAGAAAGTTTGGGATCAACTGGGACCCCACCTTGATATTGATCACCAGCACAGGAGCTGCACTGAGCACTATGGATCTTCAGACACTCTCCCTGCCACTCATACACAATCAGGAGAGTGAGGCAGCTCTCCAAGTGAACCTCTAGATCTTCAAAAATGACAAAACAATGGAGCGAAATGCAATCCCAGACCTCTACATCACCCAAAACAAGCCCAGAAGACATCCATACAGAAGATCCTGGAAGTCATACACCTGAAATTTCTGAAATGATAGCAACTAAAGTAAAGGAACAACTCCATCATGCCATAGAAGACATCAGAGCAGAAATAATGTCTCAGGTAAAAAGAGAAATGACAACAATAATGAAAGATGTGTTCGGCATATCCAAAGATGACATTGATAAGAAAATAGAAGAGCATAGATATTCATGGAAGCCTTGAGTGAGCAATATAGAAAAGAACTAGAATGTATGAAACAGATTCAAAGAGATATCCAGGAAATTAAAAATTCCATTGAAAGCTGGAAAAACCACCTGAATGAAGCTGAATATACACTTTCAGACCTTGAAGACAGCATTGCAACTAATGAACTTGAAAAGAGGGAGCTTCTAAAAACAACAAGGAACTAGAAAATAACAATTCAACAGCTGAAAGATGAAGCAAAGAAAAACAATTACTAGGTAGATTAATAGGTATCAATGAAACAGCAGGTATCAACACAAATAACATAAAAAGACCATTTGCAGAAGTAATAGGAGAAAGTTTCCCAGGCATGGAAAAGGAATTGGACATACACATAAGTGAAGCACATAGAATTTCAGTTAATCATAACGAAAATAAATCTACACCTAGATATGTAGTGATCAAGATCCAAGAAACTCCACAAAAGATCAGAATATTAAAAGCTGTTCAAGGAAAAAAAACAGATCACCTATAAAGGAAAGCCCATCAGAGTCATGACAGATTTCTCAGCGCAAATCATCAAGGCAAGAAGAGCTTGGGGTGAAGTATTTCAGGTACTGAAAGAAAACAACTTCCAACCCAGATTGATGAACCTGGCAAAACTATCCTTCAAATTTAATGGAGAAATAAAATACTTCCATAATAAAGAACAACTGAAGAAATTCATAAGTGCCAAACCAATGCTACAAAGAGTAATAAAAGATACTCTACAAAGAGATAATACAGACCACAACTTCAAGTACAAGAACAGAAAGGAGCCTACAAGCAGAGCAAGAAATTAAACAGAGGAAAAAAGAGGATCCAACAGAAAGAAAATAACATGACAAACATAAGCCAGTACATTTCAGTTTATAACCATGAATGTAAATAGTCTCAATGCACCAATCAAAACAAACAGACTAGCAGAATGCATCAGAAAACAAAATCCAAATGAATGCTGTATACAATAAATGCACTTAATTCAAAAGGAAATACATAGAATGAAAGTTAAAGGATGGAAAACAATACTGCACACAACAGGAACTCAAAAAAATTAGATGTAGCTCTTCTGTTTGTAGACAATGTGAACTTCAAACCAAGAATAATCAAAAGAGATAAAGAAGATCACTAGGAAAAGATAACAATCATAAACATATATGCACCCAATATAGGAGAACCCAACTATATAAGACAAATTTTAAGAGACATGAAAAATGAAATAAGCAATAACACAATCATAACAAGGGATTTTAACACACCATTGTCACAAAGAGATAGATCAACTAGCCAAAAAGTCAAGAGAGACATAATAGAACTTAACCAAACTTGTGAACATATGTACTTAGTAGAACTTTACAGAGTATTCCATCCAACATCATCAGAATACACATTCTACTCCACTGAACATGGGACATTCTCTAAATTAGACCATATACTAGTACATAGAACATGTTTAAGTATATGCAAAGGAATTGAAATTATCCCATGTATACTATCACACCATAGTGCAATGAAATTAGAAATTAATGACAAAAGAAGTCACAAAAATTCCATAAACAGTTGGAAATTAAACAACATCCTCCTGAACAACAAATGGGTCACAGATGAAATCAAAGTAGAAATTAAACACCATTTACAATCAAATTTAAATATACGTGCAACCTACAGGAACCTGTGGGACACAATGAAAGGATTCCTGAATGGGAAATTTATAGTGTAAATTCCCACCCCAGGATAACAGAACAAGCACAAATAAACAATTTTATGCTGCACCTCAAGTTCCTAGAAAAATAAGAGCAAGTCAAACGAAGAGCCCAAAGAAGACAGGAAATTATAAAGCTCAGTGCTGAAAATAATACAATGGAGACTAAAAGAACAATGCAAAGAACTAATGAATCAAAGATTTTTTTCTTTGAAAGAATAAATAAAATAGATAAACCCCTTGTCAACTTTATCAAGAAAAGAAAGAAAAAATTGAAATACATGCAATAAGGAATGAAAGGGGTGAAATCACTTCAGATTCTGAAGAAATTCAGAAGATCATCAATACCTACTTTGAAAATATTTACTCTCATAGGATAGAAAACACAGAGGAAATGGACAGATTTCTAGATACATACGAACTACCAAACCTGAATGAAGAAGATATAAAAATCCTGAATAACTCAATATCAGCCAGTGAAATTGAGAATGTAACAAAAAATCTTGCCAATGAATAAAAGCCCAGGTCCTGATGGATTCACAGCTTAATTTTACAAGAAATTTAGAGAAGAATTAACACCAATTATACTCAAATTCTTTAATGAAATTGAAAGGGAAGGAATTCTCCCCAACTTATTCCTGAAGGCAAGTATTATCTTGACACCAAAATCAGAGAAAAACCCACCAAAAAGGAGAACCACAGTCCGACCTCCCTAATGAACATAGTTGCAAAAATTCTCAATAAAATATTACCAAAAAGAATACAACAAATCATCAAGAAGATTACACACCATGACCAAGAATGATTCATACCAGGAATGCAGGGATGGTTCAATATACTCAAATCAATCAATGTAATACACCATGTTAATAGAGCCAAAGACAAAAATCATTATAATCTCCACTGATGCAGAAAAAGCCTTTGATAAAGTCCAACACTTATTCATAATTTTAAAAACACCTACTGAAAATAGAAATAGACGGCCTTTACCTCAAGCTAATCAAAGCCATCTATGATAAACCAATGGCTGACATCATACTAAACAGTCAAAAAAAAACTGAAAGCTTTCACTTTAAAATCAGGAACAAGACAAAAATGTCCACTGTCACCACTCCTATTAAATATAGTTCTGGAAATATTAGCTAGACCAATTAGATAAGAGAAAGAAGTAAAAGGAATAAGAATATGAAAGGAAGAAGTGATACCATTATTTGCAGATGACATGATTCTCTACCTAGAAGACCCCAAACACTCCACCAAAAGGCTCATGGATTTAATAATCGAATTCAGTAGCATATCTGGACACAAAGTTAACACCCTAGAATCAATAGCATTCCTATACACAAGCAACAAACAGACTGAAAGAGAAAGTAGAGAAACCACACCTTTCACAATAGCATCTAAAAAGATGAAATATTTAAGAATCAATCTAACAAAAGAAGTAAAAGCTCTATACAATGAAAACTATAGTATTCTGAAAAAAGAGATCAAAGAGGATATCAGAAAATGGAAAGATATTTCTTGCTCATAAACAGGAGGAAGCAACACTGTGAAAATGGCCATACTCCCAAAATTGTTGTACAGATTCAATGCAATTCCAATTAAACTACCATTAGTATACCTCACAGATCTAGAGACAACATTCCTAAAATTCATCTGGAACCAGAAGAGGCCTAGAATAGCAAAAGCAATCCTGGGAAACAAAATAAAGGCAGGAGGTATCACAATTCCTGATTTGAAATTATATTATAAAGCTATAGTGATAAAATCAGCATGGTACTGGCACAAAAAACAGGCCTGAAGATCAATGGAACAGATTAAAAGGTACAGATACAACTGCAGACATACTCACTCACCTTATCTTTGACAAAAGGGCTTAATATGTTCACTCAAAGAAAGATAGCCTCTTTAGTAAATGGTGCTGGAAAAACTGGCTTTCTACATGCTGAAGACTAAAACTAGACCCATATCTTTCACCATGCACTAAATTAAAGTCAAAGTGGATCAAAGATCTAAATATTAAAGCAGAGACACTAAATTTATTGGAAGAGAAAGTAGGTTAAAATCTTGAAGACATTTGGGTAGGCAGAGAGTTCATGAACAAAAACCATACTGCATGGAAAATACTTCAAAGAATCAACAACTGGGATCTCATCTTACTGAAAAGTTTTTGCACACGTCAAGAAATCATCAATAGAGTAAAAAGAAAACCCACAAATTCAGAAAAAACTTTAGTGAACTGCCCCTCAAACAAAGGACTTCTATCTAGAATATATAAAGAATTTTTTAAAATCAGACCCCCAAGTCTGATTTTTCCAAACATGGGCATATGAGATGAATACACACTTCTGAAATGAAAAAATACTAATGGTGAATAAAGACATGAAAAAATGTGCAACATTATTGGTCATTCAAGAATGCAAATTAAAACAATACTGAGATTCCATCTCACCCCAGAAAGAATCACTATCTTCAAGAAATCAACCAATAACAAATGCTGGAGTGGCTGTGCAGAGGAAGAAACCCTACTCCACTGATGGCGGGAGTGTAGGTTGGTTAGACCACTGTGGAAATCATTTTGGAGATTCCTCACAAAACTAGGATTGGCAGTCCCATTTAACCCCGCTATTGCTTTTCTGAGTATTTTCCCAGAAGAATTAAAGATATCATGCCTCATTGATATATGTGCACCCAGTTTGTAGCAGTAAAACATTATATCTTGGTGGTTACAAGGGGAACAGGAGGGGGTATGTCTATATTATCTCAGGAGAAGGCCTGGAAAAATCTTATTCCAGCCTTTGTTCATTCAGGGGCCCCAGTTATCCACATGGCCTTATGGGAGACACAACAATAAATGTTGTTTAATATATTATTGTGATATGTTTACATTGGTGATCATCAAAAGATTAAGTTTTCTATAAATAAGACAAGATTTTCTTATTAAAAAATGCCCTGGGTACAAAACTAAATTAATAAACAAATTCTCCATTTAGCTATGAAAATTCATTATTGTTAATCTCCTGGTGTATTAAATGTATTCATGTCTCCCAGAAGCACAGGTCTTCTAAAATGTAAAACTAGATTTGTTTATACTGATGAGGCTTTTCTTTTAGATTCAGATATCTGCCTTGCTCTTGTGCTTCAACTTCTTATAATAAGAGGCATATGTCAAACTAACATAAGACACCTTTTAAAAAATCTTACATGATGTTATGTTGTATGTGTCACTCTATTTTGTCCTAAGATAGGCATTTAAATGTGTTTGACAGACAACATCATGATTGTTATGCTGAAACAGTATGTGTGGCTTTTGATCTCAAGTTTTCTCTGTACAACTACATAGCTTGTCTGTTAACATTCTGCAGGAATTAAACTACTAAAGACAATCATTGTTGGTAAGGGCTAACAGTCCTCTGGCTAGACATTATATTTCAAAGTGCTTGTTCTAAGGTTGAGATTATAATAGTTAAGCTCACTGCTCCATTTGCAATATTAATATCACTGACCTTATTTTCTGGGTGTTTAACAACTGAGATTTGGAGACAAAAGCTAGGAAGGTAAAAGGACAGCCAATATTTTGGCTCTGGCCCTCCAAGGTCAATGAGGAATCAGGACATGGGGGAACATTTTCTGCAACATCTAACAATTCCAGTGAGTTTCACAACCTCTTGACCAAGGAGATTGTTGAGCCCCAGGAGAGGGGAACACAATGAACAGTGAGCTAAAGGACAGTGACTAGAAGAAAATGTCTCCCATGCTTTCATAAAAAGTGATTGGTCAAGCAAAGGCTGTGACTCATTCTGATGGCTGATCCTGACAGAACTGAGAGGCTTTGTATATGGTCCCAACGTAACCCTGGGGAGACTTAACTGATCTTGATAGATGTTGAGAGGTTAATTCTAATTATTATATGTCTCAATTTAACTTAGTCTTAAACATCCAGCAGAAAAGTATAACCAAAAGATGTATAAAACAATGTCATAGTAATAAGCTACATATAGGAAGGGGTTCCAATCACGAACCCTTTCTGATAGTTTCCAACTACAGCAGTCACTGAGTGCTGTTATGAATCATTAAAATCTGTGAAAACTCAAAAAGAATCTTTAAATTTTTTAACTAGTTGTCCTCCAAAACCACAAAACTCTCCATCTTGCAGCTAAAATTGGAGAGAGATTTATGACAAAATGACAGACTTGCAGATAACATCTAGCAATACAAGGGTTTAGGAGCCAGTGGGTTGCTTTCCTGTTCTAGCCCCTAAGGAACAGTCTCTAAACTTGATCTTTCCCCAACCTGCCTTTCTGTCCTAGTGCTCATGCTTTGATTATGCATGTTTTACTTTCTTGGAAAATGTGTTTATTCCTGCGTAGAGTCTTCCAGTCTCCAAGTGATGATGAAGATGGAACCGGCAACAAATTGCGAGACTCCTTGTCCTGGGACCCACCAGCTCAACCTTGTAAGGAGAATTTATAATTGCTAAACCACAACCTGATGTCTATCTGAGGCCCAGTAGATTAGCTCTCTGGAGCGGGCCCTTGCCCGCAGTCACCCCCTGGACTGACCCTGCTCAGTGTGAAGCAGCTGGATGAGAACTTCAGCCATTCTCCCCTAAGCACAGTCAGGGCTGCTTCTTCGGAGCTAAACTAGCTGGAAATATTGTCGGCAGGTAGACAAGGCCGGGCCCAGGACATGGCAGCACAGAAGACAGCTATGGCTGCAGTTGCAGTTGCAGAAACAAAAAGGTGAATATAATTACCTTCACATGCACAGTTGGATCTTCCTATCTTTACTTTAAATTTTTCAAACCTGACTGCAAAAAGTAAACAGCCTCCATCAGAACTTCATTGGCAAAAAGGCCAGTCTCATGAGCATGCCTAGGCTAAATCCCTAAGGAAAGACCTTCAAACCAGGAAGTTTGTTTGATTGTCCATATTTGTTAGATCTATACCACAATAAAATTAATCCCTTGAACTTCTATGTATTAATATCTTAGAACTGCAGAATATCAAATGCTTTTGAAACTCTGAATAGATTATATCCACTGTCCCTCCTTCACATAATTTGTGTTCAACTTTATTTTCAATTAATTTATTAATGGATAGAAAAATATAAAAATTGTATATATTAATGGAGCACCATGGTGTGTTCCAAACATGCATTATATTTAAATCAGGTTAAGCATATTTATCTTCTCAAACATTTATCCTTTCCTTGTGGTAAAATCTTCCAAAATCCTTTCTTCTAGCTTTTTAAAATGTATAGCCAATTAATGTTATCTATAGATCCCACCATTTAGTAATATTCCTCACTCCAGTGCATTTAGATACAGCCTGTTTGGGAAAGGTAAATCATTCCAGCCTCTTCTCAGCTTCACCTCCATCAAGTTGAGTGACTTCATGCAAGCCCATGGCATCCTGGTGTTCAGTGAACTCACTGGTAAACCAAGAAGATTGAAATAAACCGTTTCTAAGTTCCTTGAATATCTGTCACTTAGGTACATTCTTATTCATTCTCCCAAATAATTTCAATATATTAGAAAAGAATTACTTCAAAGAAGTCATTCGGTATTCCAACCACATCCCACCCAACACCACTAGGTTGTTTTCTGATGTTCTAGTGATTACCCTTTATGATAGATGCTGTCAGCTTTCCTAAAGAAAATATCTCTTATCTGATGCATTTATAATCTCACTGAGCATTGTGGGCTGAGTTGTGGCCCTCCAGAGATTAATATATAAGAGCTCACCCCCTCTGTGACTATATTTGAAGATAAGACCTAAAAATCATAGTTCAATAAGATTACAAAGGTGTACCCTTAATTTAGCAGAACTTATGTTTTTTAAAGATGAGAAAGAAATACTGGGGTGGAACGAGATACAGAGGAAAAGGGTTCTGTGAGGATCCATTGACAAGGTAACCATCTGGAAGTCAGAGAGAAGGTTCAAGAGAAACCAACTCTTCCAACACATTGACCTTGGCCCTATATTTCTAGAATCGTGGGAAAATAAATTTTTGTTGTTTAGATCAGTGTGTGGTATTGTTATGGCAACACTGCCAAGCACACTAAACAAATATAATCCACCCCTGAAAACTGCTTGCTCTTTCCTTCTTTCCTGCCCCAACAGGATGTCCACTGGCTAAAGGTCCTTCCAAGATTGATTTCCTGTTGCCAAGAATTTGTTGGCATCAATTTATTTCCCAAAAACACCCACTCAGAGCAGCTGCTCTCTAATTATGACAAATATCTAAATTATCTTGTTCAAAGACACAAAATATAACTAATGTGAACAACTTAAGCCTTGTTTGGGCTTCATCATGATGACTATAATCCTCACTGTATATCATCTGTGAGGTGTTATAACCCCTCTATGTAATCTATGAGGGTTGCTTCCACTTTCAAGCATGCTCATACATACACTCACACTCTCTTCAAGATTGGTAAGTACATCACTATTTAGATAGTTCTGGGTGTGCCTCTTTTATGATACATAGCATAACATAATATATAGGCTCGGTATTTAAGACACATATATAGATCAAATTAAAAGAAAAGGGATAAGTATATTTAAAACTGTTCTAGATATTGACTTCATTTCTGTGCACAAACATGTCAACAGATTTCACTTAAAAGGCTAAAAACTTACTATTTGCCAGTTACACTTCTGCACACCTCACAGGTATTAGTGAACTGATACCACAGGATAATATTCTAAGTGTACTATTATAGCACCTTGTCACTGACAAAAGAAGAGGCACCAAGCATGAGTAATTTATGTATTCAACATCACAAGGTTGAGTGGCAGACCTGTGTTATGAAACAGGGAAGTCAGGAGTCAGGAACTATGCTCTGAACAACTCCACCGTAAGTCTTTGGCTTAGTCACACAATACATAGAGGACCCTGAAAACAAAATGGAAAAAAAATCTAAACACATTAAGCTTTATACATTTTGTTCCCTAAGCAAGAGACTTCGGTCTTCACTTAGTGGCTACTGACAAATTGATACATTGATTTTACTTTCATGTTTCTAACAGAAATAGCAAATGGAAGTTGGAAATTGGGAGCATGCGGGACACAGGTAACCTAAAGATGGAGAGACTGAAAGTGGCCCATTTACAGCAAGAAAAGAGACAGAAAGATGGAGGGGCAAGCTCTAATACCACAGCAGCAGTTAGTCACAAGTGAGCACAGATAACCTCCACATCCCACCAGCTACCACAGGCATCAGCCAAAGGCAGTTTCTGGTCAAGTGTGCGTTGAGTCATTGAGAATGTCAAATGTCAGCAGTCTTGTGTTTGTGCAAGCAGGAGGAAAGCATTCCAACCGTGTGGTTAAATATAACACATAATTTTTAAAACATTGCTTTCTGCTTCTGAACATTTACCTTGTTTCCTGAGGATGGTAGCAACTAAAAGTTTTTAATTTGTAGAAATAAGTCAAACTTCAAAAAAATACTGTACACTTATAAAAATACATGCATTACATGTTTTTCCACTTAGACTATTAAAGCCAACTACTTTTTCTAGTGACATAGACTTCTTTCTTATTTATTTTAAGCAAATTCTAACTGCATTGAAATTATCATACTGGATAAAACATTTATTTCTATTATTTCATACAAGGGATGCCAAAAAGTCCACTGTCAGAAGCCAACATGAAAGACAAGATAAGATATGTATTTGCCATGGGCCAGACCTCAAAACAAATGCACCCACATACCTCCCTAGGGTTGAACATCCGGGATTGATACTCTAAATAGGTAGTGATCACCTTGAAGAGTCACTGACTCAACCCCTTACAGGAAAAGCCCGTTCTGTATTCATGCCTGCTTGCTGTGTGACTTGTTTTCCCATTTGATCCCGATTTAATCAATTTTACCTGAACAATTCTTATTGGCTGACCATAGTTTTGCCCATTTTCCCCCTATCTTGGACACACCGTACCTCGTGGTTTTGTTTTATGAAAGTCCTTAGAAAACACAGTCTTGGGCAACCCACTTGGGCCCCTTCTGTTTCTCTCTTGGACAGAATCTTTCTTTCCCTCAATAAATATATTCTGCTGTTAAAAAAAAAAATCCACCATGGTACTTCCAAAGTGTGTAAAGGGGTCTTCTTTTGAAGATTTGCATTCTCAGCAGTAAATAATTGGGAAAGAACAAACTTCAGTAGCTTTTTAAACACCGATATGATGTTATCACCATTCTTTCTCAGCCCACTCTGACTCAGCAGCCTGGCAGCAGTCTTTATACCTCCCACAAGATTGGTTGGTGGTTGAGGCGAAGACTGCGCAGAAGCTGGTCATTGCATTTCTTGGTTTGTGTCTGCCACCCAACAAAGAGATCATCAACCAGTCACTCAGATGGGCTGGTGATTCAAGTCAGATGGTTGTAGTCCTAATCAAAATACCAAAAACTTGTGGGCTCTGAGATCAATCATGGATTGATGGAAAAGCAATTTTGTTTCTAAAAGATACCTTCATTTGGTATTTCAGATTCAAAGAACAGCATTCTGAAGCTTAATACATCTAAACGTGATCTGAGGTTGACCATGAATTTTTGACCCAGAGCTCTAAAAGAGCTTTATATATCATGTACTATGAGACATAAAAAGAGCTTTTCTCTGCACGAGCAGAAGAGGTGAGGCCGCAGATGCCATACAGAGGGAGAGAAGGGCACAGAGCATATACATGTTTAGTCAGCTCCCTAAAGGACTAAACACCTTGTAGAGTCACGACTCTAGAGATCATTTCTTTGTGGCATTTGGCTCAATCAACAGTTTAAAGTTTAAAGAGTGGATTTCTGAAGGAACATCACAATGCTTTTGTTGATCTCTCTCTTCATTGCTTAATGGGTATAGTTTTCCCATTTGGTGTAATGAAAAAAGACTGCATTACAAATGTACCTGGTACAGCAAAATTCAAGCAGAATTCCACAGGAGATCAAAGAACTCATGTAGAACAAATGGAGTTTTATTAATTTAATTTAATTTAATAATTTGGACAGGTCATCTGTTATCCCTGACTTGCCAGTCAGAAACATGGGCCCTTAACTGCCTTTGTTCTCATCTTGTATACATTTTGGTTTCCATGGTAACGGGCTGGAATGTTGTAGCCCTGGCCACAGTAGTTTTCCTTGTTTGACTGGGTCAGGCTCTGGTCATGAGCCCAACCATGATGATATATATTATGTGTACTCTGTTCTATATTTCTCCCTTTGGATAACCATATATTTCCTTTATGGTTACAAAATTTATCTAAGGCCAAGGAAGGGATAAAACAACCCAGGCAAGGTTTGTCTTTGGAGAAGCATTCCAGGGCAAAGTCAGGACTGCAAAGTTAACTCTTTATAACCCCTGTGGGATGTTTCTCAAGACACATTTTGAAGCTTGTATTGAGACTACAATTACTCTATCTTAAAGTGATATGTTAAGAGTCACCATCCCTGACATACTTTAAAGTGATTAGAAGGATAACTTCACTGGCATGATGGTGGACACATTATCCCATTTACTCAGGAGGTTGAGGCAAGAGAATCACAAGTTTGAGGCCAGCCTACGTATGTAATCTTGTCTCCAAACAAGAAAAAAAAGGAGGGGGCTGGGATACATCTGTGGTAGACTACTTACCTAGCATGCAAGAAGCCCTGAGTTCTATTCACAGTCATGCAAATAAAAGGTAAATTTTATATGTAGTTTATCACACACGAAAGAATAATAACTATGCCTGCTGCTCACCTATAGTTCTTCCTAGCACAACACACACACACACAGACTGAGTTCTTACAAAGTAGATCAAGTTGGACTTCAGCTCTATTTCATCCACATTTAGAGAATACTTTTAGCCACATTTTTAAACATAATTATTTCCTGTAGATACTTTTCTTTAAAAAGAAAAAAAAATGTTCTTTCCTTAAATAAAATTCAAGCCTCTAAGGTTGAAAGTGGGAGAGGTGACTGGACAAATCAATACCCACTGTGTCCTTGAAAGCCTGCTCATCTATGAAAGAGCTGTGGCATAGGACACTTTACTCCAGTAACACTGAAAAATCCGTTCACCAGCAAGAAGACAACAGGAGAAAATGAGCTTGAAGTTTCATATAAACTTAGATAATAAGATTCATAGAGCCTACTCCTGTAGTATCACCCAGCAAGATCCAGGCTCACCTCCCTGTAGCAGACAGCCTTGGTTACCTAATAATGACAAATTTCACCTTCTTTTATCCCCTGAGTCCAAGCCTAAGACAGTGAAATTGTAACACAGAGAACCTGGAGATACCACTTGTATCAATCAGGGTTCCCCACAGAAACAAACCAGTAGGGAAAAGAGAGAGACAGAGACAAAGAGGCAGAGATTGAGGCAAAGTCAGAAGCAAGAGAAAGAGTGAAACAAAGGCAGAGATTAAAATAATTTGTCTCATGAGATTACAGAAGCTGACAAATTCCAAGATCTGCAGACACCAGGCTGGAGACTCAGGAAAGTTGATGGCATACATAGTTTCAGTTTAAATGCTTGTAGGCTGAAGATCTAGAAAAAGATCCATAAGAGAAAACAATATTTATAGAAACAGATAAACTTAGAGAACTAGAGGCAAATAAGCATCACAGATATCAGGAAAGAAGATAACCATCACACCACCAGTAAGGCTGAGCAAAAGGATCTGGAAGAAATAATTGCTTATGAACCACTCTCTTCCCAAATTTGGTGCCGATTGTAATATACTACACAGCATTACCCCAAAGAATGCCCCCTGAATCTCCCTTTTGAGATGAAATTATTTAAAACACTCCATCCAGGAGCATTGTAAGGGTTGGAATGAGGGTAAGTAGGGATGAGAATGCAGGGAATTGTGCATAATGTGATAAACAAAATATGGCTTTGAAGGGAAGGAAATCTGATTTTACCAAACCAGTTATGTGAATTTAGGTCTGTTATTCAATTCCTCTGTGCTTCTATACAGTGCCTAAAAGAACAGGAACAGTAGTACCTCACAAGACAGATTTGAGAATTAAATGAGCAATCAAGAGCACTTACCTTAATGAGGGTATCCTGTCCCTAATTCTGTCTTCCTCTTTACTATCTACTGCCGGTCCCACATGCCGGAAGGCTCTTATCTCCTGAGTGTCTTTACAATATTAACTACTTGAAAAATGTCAGGTTTTTTTCAATCATTATTGATAAGGAATACTAAAGTCATAAACCTCCTCTTACTGCTTTTCCATGCAAACATCACAGGATTCATTTTACAGGTGCTTCCCCCTACAAGGCCCTGTGCTGTTAATACCCATTTTTCATCCTCATGCTCACACCACTGTACTAGCACACTTCGCACCAACGGCCTGTGATCTGTTAGCATGCACAGGCAGGTCAAAGGAATTCTGGAATCTGAACTCCTTGGTCATCAAAGAGGCTAAACAGTGACAGCCAAATAAGAAAGTGAAAACTTTTAATATAAGATCCTTGAAAGGACAAGTTTCTCTTTTCAGTTTTCCAGGGACTTCAAATAAAGTCTCATGAAGAGGTAGAGGAAAAGACACATTTGACTCAAACACATAGTGCACAGAAATTTTGTAACTATGAATAACCATAATTTAGAAAGCTGGTATATCAGAAAGGTTGATAATAGCCAAGAATAATTAAAAATTTGATGCAAAGTTGCTTAAATTAAAGGATAATGTAGCCTCGTAGTGCTGAAAGTCTAGACAAAGGATCTGTAAGGCCAATTTCATCCAACATCTTTATCTCTTTTTTCATTATTAAGAGTTACTCTCTTTTGAACATCTTTATCCCCGCATTTCTAGTCTTCCTATTATTATAGAAGATGCTAATTCCCAAAACTTTCACAGAAGATCCAGGAAGATAATTCATAAAAACCTTAAAAAGCCCTTTTCTCATTCTACTGCCCTGAATTTAGTCACATGCTAACCCTTCAACCAAACATAGGCAAAAGCCACGCCAAGGGCTAGCAGTTACTTACTTTCTCTGAGATATACAGGTAAGCAGTGAGCAACTGAACAAAAACTGGGAAGAGTTTTTGAGCAAACCATCTAATACCACAGAAGACAGGAGAATAGCTCCTTGTAGACATTCAACAGTGAGCAGTCTGGCCTACTTTTCGTTTAACACAAATACATCTAATTCTGATTAAATAATTGTATTATTAAGTATCGGACTGTGTTGGTTTCTTTCCTCTCATTGCTGAGACAAAATGTATGATGCACAAAATTAGAAAAGGAAAGATTTATTTAGCTCACAATGTGTGGAGGTTTCATTCCATACTGGACTGGCTCCAAGGCAGACTGGCATGTGGCAGAAAATAGCAAAAGCAGCAAGAGTGAAAAGGGAGAGACAGCAGCAGACAGCAAGCCTCTTTCCCTCCTCTTACTATATGCACCCTACACTACGCACCCCAAGACAGCTGTAACACTCGCACCCATAATCCCAGCACTGGACCATGAGTCAATCAAAAACTCTAAAAGCCAATCTCATGACTGCATGAGGCTTTGCGGGGACATCTAGACACAAACCATAACAGACTTATATTAACATGTACAGTAACAATAAAGAGACTATCTTACTAAGTCCTCTTCCACAAAAGCACAAAAAACACAAAGGGCTGACATCCTGCAATAATAATCAACTTGTGAAATCATACACTTACCCCACTGTTCTATTATTTATAACATGCCTGGGATTCTTTTTTGGAAATTTCACCTTGTGTTTTCTAAACGTTCTCTCTAGGTGAGCACATCCATTTCCACCTGTTTAAATATTGTCTCTATGTTTCTGACTTGCAAATTTCTACATCAAATCCAAAACTCCCTTCTGAGTCTCAAATTTGCATATCAAATTTTGTTCATGACATCTTCTTACAGGTATCTCAAACCTAAATCATCTTAATAAAAGGACAATATTTCCCATGACAGTCTATACCATCTCATTAAAGAAAAGTTTCCAGCCTGTTATTTAAGATAGAAACATAAGATCAATATTTTTATAGTGGTGTGTGTGTGTGTGTGTGTGTGTGTGTGTGTGTGTGTCTTGGTTACTTTTCTCTCCTTGCTGAGACAAAATACCCAACACCCAAAATGAAGGAAGGAAAGGTTTATTTAGCTTACAGTTTGTGGAGGTTTTAGTCCATACTTGGCTGGTTCTGAGGCAGAGTGGCACATGGCAGAGGGCAAATGTTCATGGCAGCAGAGCACAGCAAAAACCACAACAGCCAAAGGGAGGAATGGCAGCAAAGAATCCTCTTTCCTTCCCTTACATTGTAAGCAGTATACCCCCACCCAGGCAGCGTGTAGCTCTCACATAGTCTCCATAACCTCCTCTTCCACAGGCTCAGGATATGCACAAAGTAAGCACCTTGACTTCCTGCTGAATCACTCAGCCAAACCCCTAGACTCCCCAAGTTGACACAATGTATCAACCATAACAGTATGAAATAGAGAAATATTAGCACTTTAAGGGGGCCTTCTCACTAATTTTCTCTGATGCTATCCTTTTTCCATTTACAGAAAAGTAAGACTCTGGAAGGAAGAAAGACTTGTCCAGAGTTAGATAGTCAGTTATTGGCAGAATGGTAATGAAAACACAAGTTTTCCTCATTTGAACTCTAAACCTTTCTCATTTTCATCAAGTAGACTCAAGGTCATTCCATACTGCACACAATTATCAGCCTTCCATTCCGTGTCCTTCAAAGACCTTCTTGATCTCACATTACTGAAATGTTTTTGCACATCCAAAGAAATCAACAGCAGAGTAAAAAGAGAACCCACAAGTTGGGAAAAATTTTAGCTGACTGTCTCTCAGACAAAGGACTTCTCTCTAGAATATATAAACAATTAAAAACCATCAGTTCCCCCAAATTCAAAGATCCAATCCAAAAATGGGCATCTGAGATGAATACACACTTCTCAGATAAAGAAATACAAATGGCAAATAAATACATGAGAAAATGTTCAACATCATTAGTCATTCAAGAAATGCAAATTAAAACAACACTGAGATTCTATCTCACCCCAGTAAGAATGGCTATCATTAAGAAGTTAACCAACAATAAATGCTGGCAAGGCTGTGGAGAGAAACTCTTCTCCACTGCTGGCGGGAGTGTAGACTGGTAAACCACTGTGGAAATCAGTTTGGAGATTCCTCAGTAAACTAGAAATAGAGATCCCATGCAACCAAGCTATTCTCCTTCTGAGTATTTTCCCAGAAGAACTGAAATTATCATATCATAGTGATATACGTGTCCATATTTATAGCAACACAATTTGTAATAGCTGAACCATGGAAGGAACCCAAATGTCCATCCACTAAGGAATGGATAAAAAAAGTTGTGGTTTTTTATATAGTGGAATATTACTCAGCTATAAAGAAACATAATCTCAAGGCTTTTATAGGTAGATGGACACAACTAGAGACCATACTCATAAGTGAAATAAATCAAACCCACGTATATAAACATGATATTGTCTCACTAGTGTAAGAACCTGAAAGGGTGAATAAAAAAATAGCAGGTATGATAGATAATGGGAAACGAAAAGAAACTGCTCAAAAGTAAAGAACTGGGATAAAGGGAAAGAGAAAATAGAGAAGGGAAAAAATTATGTATCTAGGTATACACAGGGTAGCTAACATAGTTGTACTACTGAATTCTGTTGCTTTATTGAAAGGAACAGTTATTGTTTAATTGTTTAATCAATCTTACATGTCTATGTTTGTTTACCTGTAACCAATTTGAACATATCAATACGTAATACAACAACCATTGTTAATTTCCTATCACCTTGCCTGAAATTCAGTATTGTTTGTATTGTTTTTGTGTTATTTTGTAAATGTATGTGTGTTTCTTATTGTGTTTTCATTCTTTTATATTTAAAATAAAAATAATAAAAAATACAAACATGTTTACTGAAAAAACTTACAAAAAAACACAAAGAACCCCTTCTTTCACTGGTTTACTTTTTTTTTTTTTTTTTTTTTTTA
>PVLD010018566.1:0-38680 GCA_004027595.1 Dinomys branickii | reverse complement strand
TCTTTCATGTCCTGTTGGAGTTGTTTAATTTCGGATGCAATCGTTTCATATCTTGAAGTTATGAGGCTTCCTGATTCCCTTGTTTCTTCCTCTTCAAAACTTGTTCTGGGTGGGGTTGAGTTTTGAGACTGCGATTTGCCCCTCTGTTTTCCCATTTTTGGATATCAGATTCAAGATGTGGAGCAGTTATTGGAGTACCAAGTCTGTCTCGAGCTGGTGGTGTTTATTAAGGAGGTTCGCTCCCTTGCTGCTCACCCGGTCGCCATCTTCCCCGGATCCTCCGATGCTTCATTTTTTAACTATTGATAATATCTGAATTAACCTGTTAGGCAAGACTTAAGCAAAAGACATAGAATCTTCTCCAAATCTGCTCTGCTTTTTTAAATTAGTTAATTTACTTTTAGGTCATACCCTGAAGTCACCCTTTGTAAGACCTAGAAACCAATTAGAAGTTTATTTGTTTTCCCCTGGTCCTGGGCATTGTGCCCAGGGTGCACTGAGCTACAGCCACAGCCCTTTGTCTCTATTCTGAAACAAGGTGTTGTGATCGCTCACTCTGGCCTTCACCTGCAGTCCTCATGCCTTAGCTTCCCACACAGCCCGCAGCGCAGACACGCACCACCCTGCCTGGCCAACTAGGTGTTTTCTTGGACAGGAAAAGGAGTGACTAGGTGTGATTTCAGGATGGGAAGGCTACAGGGTAGGAATTAGGATTACCGATTCATCTCGTCCTTGTTAGGGTCCCCTTCTGAGTCAGAAGAAGAAACTCCTGGAGAAATAAAAACAAGATGTGAGAACCCAAAGATGATAATTTCTTAAAACAGATCTTAAACTGAATTTGAAGATCTATAGAATTTTAGACTTAGAAATGAACTCATTGATTTTCTACCCTAACGTTCTTTGTTTGTTTGTTTGTTTGTTTGTTTAAGAGCAGAATATATTTATTGAGGGAAAGAAAGCTTCTGTCCAAGAGAGGGACAGAAGGGGCCCGAGTGGGTTGCCCCTCTACCCAACATTCTATTTGACAAATGGAGAAACAGACCCTAAGAAGTTAAAGGAGTTGCTCAAGGTCACAGCTCTAGTTAACACTGGAGTTCAAATTAGCTGGCTCAACACGTATGTTAATACCACATCGTTTCTCTAGTGTGAGAAAATGAAAGTATAAATAAGGACCAAAATGTATAATAGATATTGGGAAATAGGAAAAAATGTTGTTCATATGGGAAGGGGAGCTAGGGAGGAGGGAACGGGTCAAGGAAGGAAGGGAAAAATGAGGAAAGAAGAAAAAAATGGAAGCAAAGTTCTTGCAAGAAGGAGGGGAAGAGGGTGGAAGGGAGGGTAGGGAAGGGGGAAAAAGGATCAAATTATATTATGTACAGGTACAAATTCCCTATGATGAATGTGATCATTACATATACCTAAAATGTACCGATGAACTTAGTTAATAAAAAAAAATTAACTGGTCCAATTTACTGGTGTATGAGTATTGAAAAAAATCTGCTGCTGTCTTTGGACTGCAGAGAAACCTCTGCAGACACTTTCTGGTGCTCATGAATACTAATGCTCATGGCCTGTAAGACTGAATAAAAGGAACAGATTACGCTGGATTCCAAACATTTCAGGGGTAGGAGGCTGCTCTTCCGTCCTGTCCTAACAGTAACAAGTCACTCTTCATCTTGAGGGTGGGGGTGTTTGAAGTCCTGTTGCCACAAAGAAAAAAAAACCCCAGCAATCCAATCTCAGCACCATTAGCAGGATCTTGATCCTGGATTTACTTCTCAAGATAGTAAATTCCAGGAAGATGAAAGAGCTAAATTGGGAGGTATTTATTATACTCTGAATGCTTGGGATAAAAACATTCAACACATTCCTATTCATATGCTTACTGAAGAAATGTTTATCAAATATTCACTATGTCCTTGGTATTGCCTAAGGTTTTGGAGATTAAACATCATGAAACAGTCCTGGCCTTACAGTTTAGTTGATAAAGGAGCACTGATACCACAATAATACAATAGGCAAATGCTAAGACCAAGACATTTCAGGGTGTCACAGTCAACAAAAGTGCTAAGGAATGTCCTCAGCTAAAAACTCAGAGGATGACACATAATAGGAAGGAACACTCACACAGACACATGAGGAACATGAACTCATACTTTCCTTGACATTATTTACAACTGACAGACACTGGCGTCGCTGCCTTTGAGATGCTCCCGACCAGGGTCCCTGCTGCTACCCTTGGTTCCTGGCTGTATATTCTCCACCAGGGGCCAGAGTCACTTGGTTCAAACTAAGATGGCATCTGTCTGGCTCAGACTCTCTGGAATCTTCCATCTCCCCGAGGTAAGAACCAAAGCCCTGCAGGGAGCTAGCGGTATGGACACACTCTCCCCTCCTGGCTCCTCCGCCTGAGCACCTGCACCTGCAGGCCACTGGCCCTGCTGCTGTCTGCCCGGCCCAGGCTGGCCTCCACCTGGGCCCCACCCTCCACTCCACTCTCCCTCTGATTCCTCTGCCAGTGCGCCTTTCTCTGGCATACCCTTGTGGCTCACTCCCTTGCTCCCTCCAGACCGCCATGTAAACGCCCTCCACAAGGTCTTCTCTGGCTACCCTCCCTAAAAATAGAGTCAACACACACATGTACACACATACACATGCACACTCATACATGTGCATATACAGTTCCTACACACTGGGTATTTTTTTTTTTTGAGACAGGGTCTCATTATGCAGATCAGGTTGACCTTGAACTCATTTTGTAGCCCAGACTGGCCTCAAACTTGTAGTGATCCTCCTGCCTCAGCTGTTTTTCTACTTCTTCTGAAGGTTTACTTATACCTGTGATCTTACATGCTTTATATATTTATCTCATTTGTTTTCTCCTGTTATAAGGTACATTTACCAGCAGAGGAATCCAAGAACTTTTGTCTGCTAGGTTCATTGCTATATCCCCACTGCCCAAAGGATGGTAGAATAGGCTCTTGATAAATGTTTATTCATTATACGTGTAAGGCTTTACATTTGGTTTGGTGTGGTTGTGAGAAGGGGTCTCACTAGGTGGTCCAGGAGGGCTATGAACTTGCTGATGTAGCCCAGGCTGGGCTCCAACTTGCAGCAACCCTCTTGTCTCAGCCTCTTGAGTGCTAGGATGACAGGTATGTGCCAGCATCCCTGATTAAATTTATGCTCTACTAGTAATTATCACCTTTCAAGAGTATTTTTCTTTACCTTCTATATAGATCTCGGCAGAAGTTGAGTCTGTCCCATAGATGTTAGATGCAAAGCAGGAATAGCGCCCTGTGTCCTCCTCAAAGGCTTCAGTGATGGTCAGTGAGTGGAGGTTTCCTGCCTGGACGATCTGAATGTCTGGGGAATTTTCAAGCTCCTTGCCTTCACAATACCACCTACAACAAAGGGAACACGACCATGGGACACAACTAAAATACACGCTAATAACAGAGATGGCTCCAGATACTTTCTAAGAAGAAAAGAGACTTAATAACAGACTGGACTCCAGATATTTTCTAAAAAGAATACTGTGGCAAATGTAATTTAGAGTGAGAACATTAAACAATCCATTGGAACACAATAGAAGAGTTGGCAGCATTCAAACTACACTGATAGTCTACTCAGGAAATTAGAAAGTGATTCTCAGAGTGATACACTGACAGGGTGCGAGAGGAGGCACAAGAGCCTCCCACGAGGAGCAATGCATTTCTGTGGAATGTGGCTGCTCCTAAGTGACTTTCTGTTCTATACTACGCATTAAATAGCTGAGCTGGAAAGCACTGAAGAGACAGAAAGGGATTGCGAAGTGCGGCACACAGGTTCCCTGCTGCTGAATTGCCTTTGACCTAAATGAATTTGCTGTTTCCACAGTGAAGTACGGATGCTGGGTCATATTCTCCCAGGGGTGGCCCAACACTGGCAAATAACTTAAATATATTTCTATTATGATATTTTACCTTAATTCTATATACTCAAAGTTAGAAACTTACCATAGCATAGGTTTTTCTTGGCCAAGTGTTTATAAAAATAATTTTTATAAAGTTGTTTAAAATATGAGGTACTAAGAAAAAATGAACATTAATATTAAATTAAATGGAAATACCATCTCTCACTTAATAGATTGGCTAAAGTCAAAGGATGATCACACATTGTTAGTGAGAATGTAAAATGACATAAGCCCCAGGAAAGAAGCCTGGCAATACTGCCAGGGTTACAGATGGTTATTCCTGGACCCAAACCTGCTTATTGGAATCTATCATACAGAGAGACTTGCACACACCCAAAATGATCCCTGTACAGGGTACTTGTAAGGGGTGGTGACTCTTAGCACATCATTTTAAGATAGATAAGCATCAAAATGTGTCTTGTGAAACATCCTGGAGGGGTTGTAAAGAGTTAACTTTGTAGTCCTGACTTTGTCCTGGCATTCTTCTCCTTGCCTGAGTTGTTAAAGTATATATCATTGTGGCCAGAGCCTGACCCAGTCACATGGTGCAAGGAAAACAACTGTGGCCAGGCCTAAACATTCCAATCTATTACCATGGAAACCAAAAATGTATATAAGGTGAGAACAAAGGCAGTTAAGGGCTACATTCTCTGGTCGGGAATGGGGGCAATGACCAGTCCAATTGGTTCTAAACTAAAATTAATTAAAACTCCATTTGTTCGGAATGAGTTCTTTGATCTCCTGTGGAGTTCGACCCAATTTTCGATTTTTGCCATAACATACTCAATAAAATATCAAAAGATAGGAAACAAATCAAACATCCATCACTAGAGAACTGATGTAACAAACCACAATACAGCCACACAGTGTGACACTGCAGCTCTAAAACAGAGAATTAGAAAGATCACGATGTATTGACATGGAAAGAAACCTAACACAGGCGGTAAATTTTAACACTACGGTGAGAAATAGGTGTTGGCTTTCTGTAAGAAACAGGGTGTTATGGTGCACATTAGGTCTCCCCCAAAGGGTGGTCCTACCCATCCCCCATACATGTGAATATGACCTAATTCAAAATTAACAGTCTTTGCAGACGTAATGAAGTGAAGAGCTCATTAGGATGGGTCCTAACCCAGTGAGATGAGGGTCCTTGTAGAGGATGAGAAGCCCTGTGAGACTGGAACACCATGTGACACAGAGGTAGAGACCAGGCGGCAAGCCAAAGCACACCACGGATCAAAGGCCACCCCTGGGGGCGAGAAGAGGCCCAGAGTCGCAGCTGCAACAGGGCCCCAGTGACCCTGGGTTCCAGCCTCATTCTCTCGTTTTAAGTCACCCTGTGTGTGGTAATTTGTTGTGGCAGCCATAGGAAATAGATGTGGGGGCAAGAGGTACGGTATCAAGAAAACTAGAAAGAATGAAGTGAAAGCCAAGCGTGGCTGCCTCTCGGGGTGAAGGGAAGCGAGGTGGATGACAGTGGGAGGGAGGGGTCTCACGCCCCTCTTTTGTCGTTTTCATTTGTTTGAAAATATAATTATTAACCAATATAATAAAAAGTAACTGGGTGGAGAGGTACTCTAACTGCTCGGTGGGAAAAGCTCTGATGGTTACGTCTCCCAGCGCTAACCACTCAGGGCTTTAGTTCCTCCTCCCACCGCGACGAAGCAAGCTCGATAGCGTATGAAGGAAACCCCACCTGTTGACCTTGCCCGCAGTCAGTCCGTTCTCCGCCGTCCCACAGACACGTCGCAGACCCCCACGGCCCCCTCACCCAGGCTCTCCCTCCGAGGCTCTCTCTCTCCACCTTTCGCAGGCACACGTATAACCGCTCTACCCGCTCTGGGCTCAAACATCACCTCTTCATTTTACCACCGTCAGTGATAGTTGCGTTTTCTCACTTTTTAAAAACATACCTGTGCCATGTCATACAAGACACAGATTTATGCTGTCTCCTATTCTGTGCTTTGAAATTTCCTTTTTGCTCTTTACTTGTGCTTTTAATTAACCCAAATTAATGGCATTCAATGTGAAAATTTCTCTGGGCTGCGAATTCACTGACCAGCTGGACAGTGTTCTGGACTCTCCTGCAGCCCCAGCACCTGACACACTCCTCCATCCACTTTCCTGGGGCCATCTCACCTCATCCTGAACTTTCAGTTATCGCCTCTGCTTGGCATAAGCTCCTAAATCTGCCTTTGAAGCCCTCACCCTTGTCACTGCGCCTTTCGGTGTGCTCCAAACACACCGGTCTCTCCAGTGCATGAGCGCAGGGAGCTTCTCGCCGTGGCTTTCTGTGCTTCCTGAAATGCTCTTCCCCCAGATCTTCACACAGACAAGTCCCTCTCAGTCAGGTGAACCTCTGCTCAGACTCAGAGAGGACTCTCAGGGCCTGTTCCCAAGGCAGCCTCCTCTCCCGGGAGCCCTCACTGCCGTTACTTTCTCCTGCAGTCATCACAGCTCTCCTTGCTGCCTGGAATTGGTTCATGCATTTACTTTGGCACATTTTGCCCCAGCACTGGCTCAGGCCGCCCACAAGAGTGCCCTATCTCCCATTCACCACTTCATCTCCAGGGCAACATTCATGCCCTGGTGCATGCCAGGTAGTCAGAAATCACTGAAAGACCAAATGATGGGGAAATTTAGTAGTTAATATTTGGTGAGCATATATTACTCCATCAAATTCTCAACCAGTCTCTGTTTCTCTTGGGGCAGCAATAGTACTCGGAGCATACGGCAGCTAAGGTGGGTTCATAAATCCCCTTGAACATAAATCTCACCAAGGCTGCAAGGAGCATGTGTGCCCAAGCCCTCAGAGCACATCTGTAGTTCCGAATATAAACACGGCACCCGATTCACTGCGACATACTGAATGCGAGTTTATCTCTACTCCCTGAAATGCCCCTGAAAGGAGAATAAAACCATTGTTTAAGGGTACAAAGTCATGCAAACAAAAGGATAGGAGGGGAGACAATAGTTTCTGAGACCTCAGAGACTTCTGGGGGATAGAAAGCAGGCTGAGAAGCCAAGCGTGGCAGTCCATGTCTGTAATTCCAGTTCTTGGAGGTGAAGGCAAGAAGATCACAAGTTCGAGACCAGCCTGGGCAGCTTAGCGAGACTCTGTCTTGCTAAACCCAGACCAGAGCACAATATAAGAGCAGGCTGAGAAGCTAAGAGAATTGAGAAATGTCATACCAAGTACCTACTTGGGAATATTAGTAAAAGAAGAAGCCAAATTGTGCAGCAGAATCCCAGAAAGTTTTGGGATTTGGAGGGATAAGATGGCAATTAAAAAGGAGATGGCGCGGAGCTGAAAACAGAGAGATTGGATACAATTTTGGAACCTGAGCTTTGGCCCTCGGTCAGGTCACCTCCCCGATCCACGTAGTTAGGGATGAAGGTGGGGCAAGCTGTTCCACACTGGAGAAGAAGAAAGAGATTTACTAAGGAGTTTCTCTAGGACAAAACAAATGGACCAAGGGGATCACTCGAGGCTTAGCTGCACAGAACAGAATACAAAGAGGTTTCACAAACTGATAGGAGAACTGAGATAAATTTGTGATAGGACCATAGAACTTAGCACACAAAAACAAACACCAAACAACCAAGACAATAGGCACAGGCACAACAAGTCAAAATAAAAAGTAGTACTTTCAGCCGTCCATATCTGTGGGACCCACATTTGGATTCAACAAACTATGGGCCCCCAAAGAACATCCAGAAAAACAACTGTGTCTGTGCTGAATATATGCAGACCTACCTGGGCCATTATTTCCTAAGCAATGCAGTATAACAACTATTAACATACCATTTGTGTTGAGTTAGTTATTATGAGCAATCTAGAAATGATTTTAGGTACGGGAAGGGCTGGGGTATAGCTTAGTAGTGGAGGGCATGCCTCACATGGGCCATGCCCTTGCTTCAAACTCCAGTATCAAGAAAACAAAACCAGCAAAACCCCTATTTTGGGAAGATGTGCACAGGTTATATAAAATAAAGTTTTATGTAAGGGACTCTCACTTCTGCAGAGTTTAGTATCCACAGGGAAGTCCTGGAGTCCGTCCCCTGCGGATCCTGAGGGTGACTGTGCAAGCAGGGAAACATTCACTTGTGCCACTAGGTTTGGTAATGAACAGTCACACAGTAACAAGAAAATAACATTAAGTACTTTCTAAAAGTGCTGATCATAGTAAGGTGACACAGAAGGGAAAAACGGCAGCGCCAGTCAGTAGAGGGGTGCTGAGCACTGCCAGACAGAAGCAGAGTGTCTGGGAAAGAGCCCCCATCAGCATCCAAGCAGCAGGAGTTTAAGCACACTGTAGTTGTTCTCAAAGCGTAGGCTGTGGGTGTGAAAGCGAGGGAGATTATTTGCCCTTTCACTGTGCTGACATTTACGCCAATGGAGCAAGAGTCACAATGGGTGAAGCTGCCGGTGCTTTAGCAGCACAGACTAAAGCGCTGTCACAAACCTGACTGAGGTTTGGACCTTCCACCGCACTCACCGATACCAAACCTACCCACAAGAAAAAACAGTTCCTTCGTGAAACAATAAATACCAGCACCTTTGTTAAGCCTCAAATTTGAGTTCATGTCTTCAGAAATATTCTGAGTGGTGAAAAGAAGCAGAACACAGCAGTTCTGGTACATGGAAGAGCGTTTGGGTGACACTAGGCTGAGGGTGGAATCTGCTTCATGTAGGAAACAAGATTTTAGCTTGAAAGAACAACTGGCAGACAAGCTGATGATTCAGAAATGGGTATTCTGCAGACATTTCCTCAAAAATAAGGGAAGTAAGGCCGACATCTCTGGTAAAAATAAAACATTTGTTGCCAATGGGGAAAGGTGCAATTTCCATGAGAAATTAGAGAACTTGTATCCCCCACAGTGAGTACAGGGCTTCCCAATACTTAAGGACTTTGGAGGAAATAAATGATCCTAGAAAATGTGATTTTTTGACACTGTGTAGGAAAAATGCATTACCTTTTGAAGACTGGCATTACATAATTATTTTCCAAGTGACCCGTGTGGAATGTTACCCGCCTTATGTTCAGGACAGACCAGTGGGTATGGGTGCCGCAGAGGACAACAGTGCAGCACTGGGGTTTCAGATTTTGCACGGCAGAACTTCAGGGAGTTACTGCCAGCTGAATGTTGGAGCGGTAAGAAGTGGGAGCTGTCACAATGACCCGAGGAGGCCCTTAAAAAACACTTTCTGCTTTCAGCTGTATATGAGCATAAGGCTGAGTATATTTCATTAACTTCAACCCGAACAACACAGTGCAATAAACTGAGTGTAGAAGCACATATGAGAATCCAGCAGAATTCTAGTCCAGATGCTAAAGAGATTTGCAAAAAATTATAAAATGTTGCTACTCTTTTCATTACCTTTTTTTCCTTGGAAAACAGTTTTTCCTCATACAGTTATGTATATTAACATACTTATTACTATTACTTAAAAACAAATGAGTAAACATTTGAAACATTTTCAGTTTTAATCTCTAATATGATAATTATAACTCGCTTAAACCAACCTCTCTTGGGATTCAGTGGTTTTTATAACTGAAAAGGTTTCCTGAGAACCCGAAGTTTGAGAATCACTGGTGTATTATTCAGAAATTTAGAGGGGAACTAATGCAAAATTACCAAGAGAGCTGAAAATGATCTGTTCTTTACTACTATTTGACTTTCTGAAAAATGCAGTTGTACTTATCTGCGAAAACAAATGGCTATTTCAAAACAAAGAAATACTATCCCTCATGTAAGCATTACAGTGTTATTGCAATTCTTTAGCTAAGACTTCTTACCCTTACCAAAACGAGAGGGAGCCACCACGGAATAATCTGACAACCAGGGGCCAAAGGGATGGGTCGGATGCCCTCGCTCTCTGTCAGAAGCGGTTGTATCCTCGCTCAAATGGCCGAGACTGCTTCAGCCAAGCCACAGAACCGTCAGTGACGGCACCTCTGACTTCAGCCCCGTGACCTCTGAAAAAACAACATGCTGGTCAGGCTGCCTGCAGAAGGGGCACTGAGTTCCTGCAGCTACTCTGCCGACGTCTGAGGCGGGAGAAAAACTCTGCTCCTCCACGTACATCCATGTTACACACTTCACACAGAGGTCCTCTCAGCTGCGTGCTTTTAGGACGCCAAATCCTCATGACACAGAACGGAGCAGGTGCCAGGTGTGAGTCATGGGTCAGCAGAAATGAATCAGTGGCCTGGGGAATGGGCAGGTCCACATGACAAAGAAGACCCCAGCTCTGATGCATGAGCACGGCGTGCGTCAGCAGATCTGCTGATTCGGCCAACTTCCCCGCTGGGGAGATGGGATACTGAGGAGACACATCTTTCGGATTTTAACTGGAGTTTTTGGCTGTGTGCACCATTCTGCTGTTAGGCTCCTGTTTCATCTAAAATATGACTTGGATAAATATTATGGCTCGTTCTTTTAGCACATTAACAACTTCTAAATGTATTTGAATGTGTTACTCTGACTCACCAGTGAGACTGCTCATTACAGAGTGCGCACTCAGTCTTCCTTTAACACCCCCCGCCCCCGGCCTTCCACAGTCTCTGCCTTCCACTGTCCCCCCACGCCCACCCTGCTCTCTTCCCTTGTAGAACCTATACATCTATAGCTATGCATTTACTCAGATGTTTGTTGGCTGAATGTCCCTGCCTCTCTCTCACAATAAACACCACAAAGGCTAACAGAGCTCCAAGTTATACTGGATTTTGTGGTATAGTTTTGTGTTCCAGGCACCCTGCTGGGCTGCTGTAGAGTCACGTTCAGTCACGAGAGGGGTGCTAAGAGAGAGGGTAGGTCCATGCTGCAGGTGTTGTTAAATGTGTTGAGTTCTTCTGGGTGGAAAATTCGTGGTAGTTTAAGAAAAGCATAAACAACTGTCTGATATTATGATACAAGACCTCCCCTTCCCATACAGCCAAAAGAGGCGGTGAGTAAATGTGAAGATGAAAACAATTCCTAAAATAATTTTTTAAAAGGCTACATCCAGGCATGGGGCACATGCCAGGAATCCCAGCACTCAGGAGGCTGAGGTAGGAGGGTCGCTACAAGTTCAAGACCAGCCTGGACTACAAAGCAAGCTCAAGGCCAGTCTGAACTGCACAGCGAGACTCTGCCTCAAAAAGACAAAAAATAAATAAATAAAATAAAGACTACATTACTTTGGGCAGGGCTGGCCAAAGACTTTCTATTGTTTCTTTTGAGGACTCCTTCATGTTTTCATCTCAGGCATTTATTACTTCCTAACTCACTTATCTATGGAATTATTATGATTGTTTCCTCTCGACTAGAGTGCACAGCGCAGCAGGGAGCATGCCTTCGTTTATAAGGAGCCCAAGTACCCTGTCTACTTCCTGGTGTGCAGTGAGCGCTCCACCAACTGTCACTGAGTGAACAAACGATCGAATTTTGAAGTTTTGCTGTCACCAAATCCCTATTCTTGAATCTTTCTGTGCTGGGTGTGTTAAAGTATAACTTCTTTTCCCCTGTTTGCTACAGTAAATCTTTCAGAATCAATTTCACCACTTGGGAGCCTTCAGACTGCGGGTTTTCCTGAGCTGCTTGTAACCCTTGCTTGCCTTGGGACTGTTACAGGGTTCCAGGCGGCTGTCCCCACTGGGTGGGAGGGCCAGGCCAGGATTCCAGGTAGGCCTACTCTGTACCAGTGGCTCTTTTCTTCTGGGTATTGTCAGCTAACTGGGACACTGGCCGCCTGCCCTGCACTGAGGCTGTGCTTGGTGCTTGGCCCAGCAGAAGAGCAGAAGGTGCTGACCTACAGGGCTCTCTGAACGCAGTTCCCAGATGAGCCACTTGTCTGTGCGGGGCCTCTTTACTAGGTGTTGCCCCTTTTGCCAAGTCTGGAGCACGCCCAGAAGAGTTTCCAGCTCCACACTGGTCTTCTCTGGGATACTGTTTGGACTTTTTGTTTGTTTCTTTGAGACTGGGTCTCACTATGCAGTTCAGGCTGGCCTCGAACTTGCCTATGTAGCCCAGGCTGCCTCAAACTCACGTCAGTCCTCCTGCCTCAGCCTCCCGAGTGCTGGGATTACAGGCGTGCATCACCAGGCCCAGCCATGATTTGGATTTTAGGGTTCCTTATCTGTCAGCTTCCTTCTGAGCAGAGGCATATTCACCATGGAATCAATGGAGGTTTAGGTTCTAAACTGGGCTTGTAACCAGGGTGTAGCACTTGCCCAGTGTGTGCAAAGCAGAGCAAAGCCCAGCCAAGCCCTGCGCCCCATTGCCAGGGTCACCACCACCAGGAGAGAACGAGAGAGCAAGGAAGACTGACTTAGGTTCCCATGTTCGTATGGCTCCTATGCTTCGCTGTACATTCACAATTTCGCGTTACCTTACAGAGGCCCTTCCGAATTGTATCACCATACCAGGCCCACAAAACTTAGATACATCCCCTCCACATGGAGCTTATGCATTCTGGGAATTCCTAAAGTCTCAGATTTATGGACGGCATTGTGTTGTTTCTCAGGCGGCTCTGGGTGTTTGGGGAGAGGGGCCTGTGCTCACCGATGATTTTGGTGGTTCTCCCCCCACAGTGGGGCCATCTCTAATGGGCTTTCACTCTCTTAGAGCTGCTCTTCCTGGGGCACCAGCAGCTTCCACAGCATGCAGTACTTTCCAGGTTTCGCCCTACTTGCCTCTAATTAGCGCTCCGTGTACTTAATTGCTGTTCTTTTTTGGAGCAACTCTTCTTGTCTACGATTACCTCCACTCTCCTCCTGCCACTGAAGGTGAATCTTCCCAGTGCAGCTCCCTTTGGGACGTTTCCCTCACTGACTGGAATGTTAAAACTTGAATTTCCTTCGTGACACTGTCTAGCCAGGAGATGACACTCAAAACTCTCAGCAGCTGGTTCAGAATAGATGCCGCCCACAATAAATGAGACGCAAGCCCTGCGCCAGCCGCACTACTCAAGTGTGAGCCGTGGGGCTGTGGCAACTCTTCTCTGACAGAAGAATGAAGAAGATCACTGAGGCCAATTTCATACTCAAAATGTAGAAGCTCTATGCAAAGAAATTTTTTTGGTACCAGGAATTGAACTCAGGGCTTTGTGCTTGCCAGGCAGGCACTTGTGCCACTGAGCTATATCCCTGGCCCCTAAGCAAAATATTGAAACTAAATCTGGAAATACATAAAAGATGATAGATTCTGACCACATTATGTTTTTCCCCAAAATTCAAGTTTGGCTTTACATTATTTGGTTTAACATTATTTAACATTATTCAAATTTGGCTTACCAAAAGCAATATTCTTTACCATGTTAGCAAAGTAAGGGGAAAAGAATGACTTCAATAAATGCAGAAAAGTGGTAAAATTCAATATCCAAGCTAGGGTATAGCTCAGTGGCATAGTGCCCACCTGGTAAGCAGCAGTCATGAGTTCAATTCCTGGTACAAAATGAAAAAAAAATTCAATATTCAAGCTGGGCGTGGTGGTACAACCCTTTTATCCCAGCACTCAGGAGGCTGAGGCAGAAAGACTGCAGTGTGCTTGAAGTCAGTGTGGGCTACATAGTGAGTTCAGAACCAGCCTGAACTACATTCTCTCAAAAAACCAAAAAGAATAACAACAAAAAAAATCAATATTCATTCATGATTTAAAAAAAATTTTCTCTTCCTAGACATACAGGGCTCACAACAAAATTCCATGTAATGATGAGACATTGAAAGCATTACTGCTAAATTAAAAATAAGACTAGAGTACCGAATAGCACCGTTTCTGACTAACTGTATTCAAGGGTTTACCCGGCCCAGGAAGGTAAGAAAACAAACCTATGGAAACAAGACACTCAAAACAATGTAGAGGTAACAGCTCAGGAGTCTAGTAGTTAGTGAGTAACGTTTCCCAAAGGAGCGTTATTTCATGGATTAGCAAAGTTATAAAAGTCAACTGCATTTATCCATATAACATGGAATGTAAATTTTCAGAAAAGTAGCACTTACAGTAGATAAAAATGAGATATGGGCTAGGGGTTTAGCTGAGTGATAGCGCTTGCTAAGCAGTTATGAATCTTTATTGAAATCTTTATTGAAAGTCATTAAGTACCTAGAGAAATAGAAAAATATTCCATGCTTTTGAATATTAAAGCTCAATGTTTTAAAGTTGTCAGATTCCCCTAAACTCATATATAGAATCAATCCAATTCCAAAAATCTTGTTGGATTTTTAAAACTTTTGCAGAATTTGATATGATAACCCTAAACTTGTAGACCAAGAAAAGCTAAAATTTCTTAAAATTGGAAATAAGGAGCTAACCATATAAAAGTCTATTATTAAAATAAGATAAATAAACCATAGGAAAAAACAGAAAGCCCAGAACTAGACACTCAAGCTCGTGGTGCGTGGCTGTACCGCAGTCTGTCACTAGAGATCTGCCGAGAAATGATGCGCTTGTCCGTAAACTGGTGCTGCAAGAACTGCTTATCCAGTTTATTTTATTTTGAGACAAAGTCTCGCTGTGTACTTCACACTGCCCTTGAACTCACAGCTATCCTCCTGTCTCACTCTCCCAAGTGCTGGGATTACAGCCATATGCCACCATGCCCACCTTTTGACTTACTTTAAAAAAGAAAAAAATGGTGCCAGGTGTGGTGGCGCATGTCTATAATTCCAGCACTCAGGAAGCTGAGGCAGGGGGATCATCTTGAGCTCCAGACCAGCCTGGGCTACACAGTGAGCTCAAGGCCAGCCTGAACTGCAAAGTGAGACCCTGTCTCAAAAAGACAAAAAAATTAAAAGAAAGAAAGAAAGAAAAAAATGGGCCCTTTGCTTTACACCACACCCCAAAGTCAACTATAAGTAGCTTGAAAAGTTAAATGTGAAGGGCAAAATTTAAATCTCTCTACTTTATTTTTTTGTGGTATTGAGAATTGAATCCAGGGTTCTGTGCATGTGCTTTACCACTGCACCCACCCTTCATCTTCTCCTTTTTCTTTCTGTATTTTGAAACAGGGTCTTGCTAAGTGCCCAGGCTGCCCATGACCTCACTGTCCTCCTGCCTCTGCACACCACCGTTCCTGGCATTATAAAGCCTTTGGAGATAATGTACTAAAATACCTTGTCTATTTTGAGGTCAGGAAGAATTTCTTAAGTTAGATACAGACTACAAACACCAAAACCATAAAATCAACATTAACTCCTTTTGATACTACAGCTAAGAACATCTACTTATCAAAATTTATCACAGAGAAAACAAAAAGGCAAATCAAACTAGGAAAGGATATTTTCATAAATTATGTCATATGATTGGCACCCAGAATATTTTACAAGTCTTCCAAATCAATAAGAAAAGAAAAATCCAGGGCTGGCGATATAGCTCAGTGGAATAAGCGCTTGCCTAGCAAGCGCAGGGTCCTGAGTTCGATCCCCAGTACCGCAAAAAAAAAAAAAAAAAATCCAATAGAAAATATAAACATGCCTAAGATAGAAAATGAACCCTGAATAGTGAATAAACATGAAAAAAAATACAGCCTCATCCATAACTATGGAAATGGACATTAAAACCCGACTGAGATAATGCTCCATGCCCTTAGATTGGCAAAACTTAAAACATCAATAATGTAGAACAACCAAAACTTTTACATGATGTTGGGAGGAAGGTAAATTGAAACAACTCTTTGGAAAACAATTTGATGTCATTGTTAGAATTATTATTTTGGTACCAGGAATCAAACTCAGGGCCTTATGCTTTCCAGGCAAGCCTTGTGCTGTTCAGCTACACCCCCAGCCCCACTTCGGTGTCATTGTGAAATTGAAGCTATGTATTCTCTGACAATGTGCCTAGATATATTCTGACACCAGAAAAGTATGTCAGAAAATTTATAATGTCATTAGCCATGCGAGTAATAACCCTGAAAACAACCCAAATGTACATCTATAATACAATAATCTAGGTGTATAGTAAAAATTCTATATAGCAGTGAACATGATTGTATTGGCTTTACATGTACTTTTTAGGGGGAAAAGTAGAATATAGATATTCTGGTTCCATTTTGAGAAATGTAAATCACATAAACTCATTAGTTTTTAAGAAAAGATTTCATATTTACTTATTTTTACTTACTACTTTTTGAAATCCTGATATTATGCAAACGTTAGCCCTCCCCGCACACAGGAGAGGCTGGGGGATGTCCCTGCTGGCCTCTGGGAATGGTCACAGTTTGTTAAGACAAATGCCACTTAGTCCCAGGTCTGATGCAGGCGGCTCAAGGGGCCTCTGCAAGTTTACCTGCCCAGCACTGTGCCACGTGACGCTGAGGCCACGGCCCAGGGATGCGCTCTGCCTGGATGGCAGAGCCTGGCCTCACCTCAGACTGCTTCCTCCTTACTGTCTGTCTTGGCTACATCACCTTCTCAACAACTGCCTCACTCCTCAAGGGCTTCAGAGTTTCGGCTCCCCCCCCCCCGCCTACAACCCTTTACCTGCAACCTGCTATGTTGAGCGAACTCAGAGTCATTCTTGATGCTTTGGGTTTAACACTACTCTCCAGGAAAACCTTCTCCGACCCACTCACAGCAGTAAGAACGTGATCATCCCTGGGTTTTTTGTCCATTGTCTGCATCATTACCAGACTCTAAGCTAATACACAAGGGCAGAAAATGTACCCACCTTCTTTGCTGCTTGAACCTTAGCGCTTACAGTGGTCCAGGCACATGAACAGGCACCGAATATTTGTTGCCTGAGTAAATGAATCTAGATTTCCCCAAAATGCAGAAAAAAAGCCCCTGAATTATATAATTTGAAATTCTCCTGCATCACTCCTGTAAATTACATAATTTGCAATTCCCCTGTGTCACTCAAAGCCCTTCCCTTTATAACCACGCTGTCTCATTGTCATGCCCTTGGCCCATGTCCGGAAGTAGCAACAGCAAAACTTAGAGTCCCTACGGACTCCCGGAGAAGGTGAATATGCTTGCCTCCCAGGTTGTGTACACAGAAATGTACAGAGCAGCCCAGCTGAGCATTCCTAGAAAAGAATCTGGAGTCAGTATGGAAAGAGGTCATGGCCGCTTGCTGTGGACTCCTGCAGACCCTCTTGTCAGTGGGTCATGCAAGAATTCACTATGCAACACAACACCACCAAAGAAAGAACACCCAAGGTAACAAGCTTTCAGAAACACTACCTTCAGCCAGATAGGGTACACTCTGCTCATTAAACAGTATCTACCCAATTTACTTGGCAGTCAACACTATAAGCAAAAACAATCTTTCAACTTGATAAATCAACTAGGGTTACAAGAACAGGCATAAAATTCAGGATTACACATGGGCACATGTATAGTTGCCTAGCATTCTTATCTTTTCTTGCTAACATAGCTGGTGTTACTTTTTTACTGAGTGTGGTATTCCTATTTAGTAAACTGAAGTAACTTACTATTTCACTATTTTTTAAAAAGACTCTTCTGGACCAAAATCTCTGCTCTGGAAATGGAAACACCTCAGGGCCTTGGCTAGCAACTGGGCAGGGCTCCAATCTCTCTCCACCCACTGCTTCAACCCCAATAACAGGGATTTTATCTTGGAAATATTTGTGTGTGTGTGCGTGCGCATATAACATGTGTGGGGTAGTATGTGATGAGTTTTGGGGGGTAGTTATTGCTAAAAGAAGGTTGGAAAATACTCTTCCATTCCAGAACTGGGCTGAACCAACAACTAGACATGGGTTTTAAGTGTTACCTGTACACAAGGTCTCTCTGCAGGTACTAGGAACCACAAGGACTATGCTCTGCCAAGAACACACAGCCTTACCTGGACTCCAGCTGATTTGGAAAACAAGCCTGAACTTTTCTGCTTTACTTTTACAGTTCTTCAAAATCATCTGGCTTCCAGTGAGGTCAGTCTCTCACTGTTGTATAAACATATTCTTACAAAACCAGGGTCCGTACCTTTCTATAAATGTGCAGAGGTGTCCTGGCTTGAAAGGACTACCCCCCACTGCACCGCCTCAGTGGCATCTCTACTATTTCCTGGCCTTGTTACCCCCAACCTCAGCAGAGCCAAGTACTTGTGTCTTCCTAAAAACAACTGTCTCTGGGCCTTTGGTTTCTTTTTTGATTTTCACTTTTGTTTCTTGAGACAGGGTTTTGCTATGTTGTTTAGGCTGACCTCAAGCACATAGCAATCCTCCTGCTTCAGCCTCCTAAGTTCTGGGATTACAGGTGCATGCCGTCACATCCAGCTTGAATTCATTGTTGAATCTGAGATTGTTGTGGTTGAGAAATGGGAGGGGTGAGTTCTTGGATGTCTGTTTTGTTTCATTTTGCTTTGTTTTGAACTAGTCTACGTCCAGACACAAGTGGGCTGGAGCAGGACTAACTTAAACTGTGTGTGCTGCAACCGAAGTGCTCCTGGCTTCCTGGGGCTGATGGGATGCTATAAGGCGGCGTCCACCAGGCTGCTGGAGTGACGCATCACTGACAGACCTCAGCAAGCACATCAGGCTGGTGTACAGAAGGGCAAATGCCACTCTGTGGCCCTGTGTCCTTCGGGTCCAGCCTGTCCCATGTCTTAGACCCAACTGTCTCACTCCTGATTGAAATCTATTCTTTTTTTTTTTTTTTTTGTCTTTTTGGGACACGGTCTCACTCTGCAATTCAGGCTGGCCTTGAACTCACAACGATCCTCCTGCCTCAGCCTCCCAAGTGCTGGGATTACAGGCATGCACCACCATGCCCGGCTCTGATTTAAATCTAAATTGAAATTTTTGTTTTCCTGTTGTTTCTTTAGAAAAAACAAAACCAAAAACACATAGGCAGAGTCCCCACGCCCTCTCCTAAAGGAAGAAGACACTCATCAGTGACAATGACAGCTGCAGTGGGGCCACCCGGAGACTACATTTCACCTTCAGGGGCAGAGGCTGCGGGTCAACCCTGAGGCTGCACTCTGCATATTAGAGAAACTTCCCTGGGCAGAGCTGCAGCAACAGTTCCAAAGGAGAGTTTTCCCTGCTGGTTTCTTACCCATAAGTTCAACATCCCTGAATGGCCAGTGTGGACCAGCAGCTGTGCCACGTACTCAAGGTGGTGCCAAAAGCAGCACCTCTGTCTTCGAGGGGTCAGCTGGGGCTGACAGTGAAACCTCTAGGCCATTGTGTGAGTATCAGTTTATATGCCTTAGGCTGTTTTGTTTTATTTTGTTTTGTTTTTTGAGACAGAATCTCTCTACGCAGCCCAGGCTGGCCTTGAACTCAAGGCAATCCTCCTGCCCCAGCCTCCTGAGCACTGGGATTACAGGTGTGAATCACTGTGTTTGACTCACTCTATGTTGCTTTTGAAAGTAAAACACAAAACAGCGCTTTTTTTGGGCCAAATCTCTTGAATGAATGTTCATACATAAATAAAATACTATTATTAATATTAGTACTATTATTGTCCCCAATTTGACTTTTTTTTTTGAAACACGGTTTTGCTGTGTATTTCAGGCTGGCCTTAAACTCACTATGTAGCCAAAACTGGCCTTGAACTTGCGGCAACCCTCCTGTCTTACCTCCTGAGTGCTGGACTGCAGGTGTGTGCCACCATGCCTGGCTTATGGTCCTATAGTGTGACCATTTCATGAGAAAAAGAGAAGACACTGAGAAAAAAATGTGATGTGGTAATAAGGTCATATTTTAGTGGTAATTAAATGTTAGGGAAACACAGTAAGTCTTATAGGAATTTAAATACCAGCAACCTCTACAAAATATAAGCCACATTATTCACATGTTATTATACTATTAGAGTTAGCAAATGCACCCTGCTTAAAGCTGGTTCCAAGCTTTGTGGGACCATAAATGTGGACAGGATCTGTAAAATATGTAAGGCAAAATTAGAAAACAAAATAGGTGTGTTGGGAGCTGGGAATATAGCTCAAAGGAATAAGCACTTGCCTGCAAGTGCAAGGTCCTGAGTTCAAAAAAAAAAAAAAAAAGTAGGTGTGTTGCCCAGGCAAGTCAGGAGCCCTGAAGCTTATCTCGCAGCCCTGACAGAAGAGCTGGCTATGGAAAATGCCTAGAGATGAACATGCCCGCTATTCCTCACTCACATTGTAGAAAGGTTTGAAGGTTAGGGACAAGAGTGTTCTTTAAGCTGATAACTGAAAATTTATAATAAATGCACCCCTTTCTTCCTTTCCTTCCTTCTTTCTTTTTTTCTTTCATTCTTTCTTTCTTTCTGGAGACAGGGTCTTGCCATGTAGTTCAAGCTGGCCTTGAACTCAATATGAAGCCCAGGCTAGCCTCAAGCTCACAGGGATCCTCCTGTCTCAGCCTCCCAAGTGCTGGGATTACAGGTGTGCACTACCACACCTAGCTATAATAAATTTAATACAGGTAAAATGAGTCTGTACAATGGCCTAACCTATGTGTCTTGGTTATTTTTCTCTTGTTGCTGAGACAAAATACCTGATACCCAGAATTAAGGATGGAAAGGTTTATTTAGCTCACAGTCTGTGAAGGTTTCAGTCCATACTCAGCTGGCTCCAAGGCAGGGTGGCACATTGTGAGCTCCAAAGGGCTTGTGACTCCACCCCTGTGGCACTTCTGGTGGTTACAGCTTCCTCGGCTTCTCTATTGGGCCTGCCTTGCTCCCTCGGTGCAGCTTTCCTCAGATGATCCACAGTCCTGTCTGAGGTCTCCACCACACTTTTGGCTTTTCACTCACAACTTCACACACTTCCCTCTCAGGGGTACACTACCTGGCCTTCCAGGCCTTCATAAATCTAGGTGGTAACATTCTTAACCTCAGAACTCTTGAATTCTGCATGTACCTAAAACCAGCACTATGTGGATGATGTCAAGGTCTGCTGCCACCTGGAACAGTAGCCAAGCTTTTCTCTCTTGGCCAAGGGGTGGAGTGCCTGGATCACTGGGCACTCTAAATCCAGTTCTGAGGAGCAAATTCTCTATGCCACTGCCATTCTGGAACATAGCACTCTGAGGCTTTCTCCTCAAGGCAAGGTCTTTCATCTTTGCAGTTCCGAGGTTGCAAAAGGTAGAGACTTGCAGGTCCTAGTGATGCCCTCAGGCCATTTTTCTATTCTCTTGTTCCTCCTCAGCAACAGAGATCTCCTCAGCTCTATCTTTGCAATCCACAGCTTTACTGGAACTTCCTTTCACAACATTTTAAATTATCCTACTGCACTCTGCTTTTGATTCTCAACATAAATCTGTCTAAAAGCCCCAACAATAGCCATGCCGCTGCCTCAACCTTCAACTCCCTGGAATTTCTTTTGCCAGATTAATCAGGCCACCGCCCATAATCTTGGTCACAGGCAAAGTCTCTGGACACAAGCAAAATACAGATAAACTTTCTGCCAAGCTATACCATACATTGTCTGGAGTCCAACAACCAACACAGTCCTTCTTCCCAGCAGAAACCTCCTGAACCCGGTCTCTACCAGCAGGTTTTCTATCAGCCTTCTGGTCTTCTGAGCTCTGACCAGAATCTCTCATGCAGGAACAGCAAAGGCATTCCAGCTCTACTCTTTCAGGTGACATCTCTGAACCTTTCCAAACACTTCCTACAAGCCATTGCCAAAGGCTCTTGAACCATATGGTCAGGTATAGTCCCAGCAATGACCCCACTTCTGGTACCAAATTTTATCTTGGTTACTTTTCTTTCATTGCTGAGACAAAATATATGATGCCCAGAATTAAGGAAGGAAAGATTTACTTAGCTCATAGTTTGTGGAGGTTTCAGGACATACTTGGCTGGCTCCAAGCCAGAGTGGCACATGGCAGAGGACAACAGCTCATGGTGTCTGAAGACAGCAAAAGCAACAAGAGCACAAGGGGCAGAGCAGCAAGCAGCCTCTTTCCCTGCCTTACAGTGCATGCACACTACCTGCCCCAGGGCGGGTGTAGCTCTCACACCCACAGTCCCAGCTTTGGGCCATGGATCAGTCATAAACTCTAGAGGCCTGCCCATGCCTGCGTGAGGCTTTGTGGGGATGAGCAGACACAGAACCACAGCACCCTGCCTTTCTCTACTTTTATTCCATCAGTCCTTACACTGTTACTTGGCTTTTTTGAAGAGTCACAACATACCACAGGTGTTCATTGCGTACACATCTTAAAGGCAGAGTGAGTTCCTCCTAGGGAAATTTAGCATCCAAATTGAGATTTGTTTTAAGTATGGAATTCACAAACTGGATTTTGAATCCCTGGTATAATAAGCAGAAGGCAAAATATCTGATTAATAATTATTATATTAATTACATGTTGAAATAATATTTTTATATACAACTCATTTTTTCTTTTTTGGTACTGGGATACAAACTCAGGGCCTTGCTATTACCAGGCAGGTGCTGTGCTGCTGATCTACATCCCTGGCCCCATACATACATTTTGAATCTTAGTATCACGTGGTATATATTTGTAATCCCAGCACTCTAGGAGGCTGAGGCAGGAGGATCACAAGTCTGAGCCCAGCCTGGGCAACTAAGCAACTAATGAAACCCTGTCTCAAAATAAAAAATAAAAATAGGCCTGGGGATATAGCTCAGTATGAAGGTCTTGTGTTCAACCCCTAATACTACACACATACGAAGTGGCTACGAGAACATTTTTAAAAAATTATTTTAGTGCTAGGGATTAAACCCAGGGCCTCATAAACACCCTCTAGAAACAACTCCAGAAAAATATAACACCCTCTAGAAATAGCTCTAGAAAAATTTAAATTACATACATAGTATTATATTTCTATTGAACAGCATGGCTTTAGACACTGGCTGTTTTTCCTCCAAGTGGTTATCTAATTTTTATAATATTAGGATTGAATTTAGGGTCTTGGCATTGTGCTATATCTCCAGCCCACTTTTTCTTTCCTTCTTTTCTTTCTCACTCTTTCTTTCTGTCTTTTTTGTTTATTTTATAAAGAAAAGAACAAAAACAAAATAACAAAAACAAAACAACACAAAAACTATAAAAACTATATAGAATTTGAAAACAAGATGATAGGAAGTCAGCAATGGTTGTTGTATTACTTATTGTTATCTTCAAAGGAGTTGCTCAGATTGCCAGATACAGGTGTACAAGATTGATTGAACAATTAAATATGAACTTTTCATTTCAATAAACCAACAGAAGTTAGTAGTACAACTATTTTGGCTACCTTGTGTGTGTGTGTGTGTGTGTGTGTGTGTGTGTGTGTACCTATTTCCCTTCCTTTATTTTTCTTTTCTTTTTTCCCTCATCCCAGCTGTTCTTTCCTATTAAGCAGTTTCTTTCCCTTTCACAATATCTATTGTACCATTCAGTTTTATGTACTCTTTCAGGTTCTTACATTAGGGAGACAATATGGTGTTTACACCTGCGGGTCTGATTTATTTCACTTATGAGTATGGTCTCTAGTTGCATCCATTGACCCATAAAAGTCTCAAGTTTATCTTTCTTTATAGCTGAGTAATATTCCATTGTATAAAAATACATTTTTCTCATCCACTCCTCAGCTGATGGGCGTTTGGGTTGTTTCCAAAATTTAGCTATGACAAATTGTGCTGCTATAAATATGGGTGCACATATATCACTATGGTTCTTTGTCTCTTTCAGATCTCACTGCGTAGTTGAGGCTGACCTTGAACTCACTGTGTACTTCAGGGTGGTCTCGAACTCAAGGGCTCCTCCTGCCTCAGTCTCTCAAATGCTGGGATTACAGGCACACGCCACACCTGGCGGGGAGTATGTAAATTTTGGAGCTCAAACTTAACGGTAACACTTAGGAAAGCCAGGCCCGTGGCACGCACTTGCCAAACGCCACCAGCGGGACGTTTTACCTGACGTGCGGCGGCGGGATTCCTACCACTACGCAGTCCAGCTGGACGCGGGTTCCTTCGGGAACCTCCCTGCTCCGCAGCTTCTGCGTGAAGCGGGGCGGCCGCCCTAGCGGCTCCTCCTGGAGCAGCGGCGAGGGCGAGCGGCCCGCCCCGACCGCTCCGCGCATCTCGGCCTCGCGCTCGCGGGCGTGGTTCAGCGCGTTGTCCCGGGCGGCTGGCGCGGACTCGGGCTCGGGCTCCGGCGCCGGCCGCTCGCGGCCCTGCGCCTCGGCGCGGCCCCGGTGAGCCCTGCAGGCGCGCGGCCGAGCGCGCCGGGAGCCGTGCGCGCGGAAGAGCGCGGACAGCTCCTCGATGAAATCGGCCGCGCGGCTGAGCAGGACCTTGCGCGGCGCGCTCTCGGCGCCGCAGGGGCCCGGGGGCGCGCAGGCGGGGTCGGGAGCGCGCGCGTCGTCCGCCGGCTCGGGCGCGATGGCCAGCCGTGCCAGGGTGACGCTCTCGTCTAGCTCCTCCTGGCTCAGGAAGGCCGAGAGGTCGGGAGGGTCCTCCGGGACGCCCTCCGCAGCCCCGGGCGACCCGCCGGGAAGCGGGGCGCAGGCGGAGGGCTCGGCGCGGCCGCGCTCGCCCTGCCCGAGGTGCCTGGTTTCCGCCAGGTAGCTTTCCCGTAGCAGTTGGGATATGGAAGTAGACGCTTCTGGGCTGTCGTCTTGCATGCTGTAACAGAGTAATAATAAAAAGCTTGGATTATCTCTAGGGAATAATAAATCTGTACTGAAAATATTTTTCTTATCTAAAACATTTTTGAGACAGGGTCTGATTATGTAGCCCGGCTGGTCTTGAATTTCAGCAATTCTCCTGCTTCAGCCTCCCAAACTCTGGGATTACAGGCATGCGCCGCCAGACTTGGCAATACATCCTGTATTAATTATAGCATGATGAGGTCTTAATAATTTAGAGCTCAAAATACAAAATTGCCTCATTTTGATATTTTTAAAATTTAAAGACTTCAAGATTACTCTCCAATTGTAACATAGTAACTGAATGAAGTTTTCCTGAAATTGAATATAAAACCCGAGCAATTACTATTTTATTAAACTCTTTAAATGCAAGTTCAGCTGTGAAAGCTGTGGTGTAACTTGAGTGATTTACGAGTGCACCGTTGCAGAAGGGGTGCAGCTCAGTGACAGACAGCTTGCTTAGCTTGCATGAGGCCCTGGTTTCAATGCTCTGCACCAAAAAAAGAAAAGGCAAGGCCTACTCGTGATCACATCTGTAATGGCATTTTTTATTACAAAGCGCTTTCAAATGCAAACAGAGATTTGCACATTGGACACTGTTTGCCATTCTTCACTACTGTGCCAGGAAGACGGCACAGGAAGTAATCTGAATTCACTCCGGCTTTAAGAGTCTGTGGCAGATCCCCTTCACTGGTATCCATTCTCTCGCATGACAGCCTAAGCTGTGTCAGATGTGAGTCTCCCTGGGAACTGCCCTAGTTTCAAACTTCTACAGGACTCTCCCAAACTAACCTGTCAACTGGCAGTGGACAGTCACCTTAAGAGGTCAATCAGTGATGGCTAAAAGGATTGCTTACAGCAAGATGTTTTTCCACCTGCTTGTGAGGGCCTGAGACTGTCCCTGCCAGAGCCACTACCTTGGGTGAAGTCTACTGTGCCTTAAGAACAGATTTACTAACTGGCACACGGTTGCACGAGGGCAAAGTTTCATCTTCAAAGATGTTCATCATAGTGTGGATTATAATGTTAAACAATTGGAACCATGTCCAGTAAGAAATTAGCCAGTTATGATAATTACATACTCAGTGGCTAATTAAAACCCTGTAGAATGGCAAATAATATACAAAATTGTACATGAAATTATCATTGCTATCCTAAATAAAACATTTCCTCATTTGGACATCAACTATGTGAAAGAACAGATACATTAAATACAGTCCAAAATGCTATTTAAGGGTCAGGTGTGGTGGTGCACACCTGTAATCTTAGGACTTGGGAAGCTGAGGCAAGAGGATTACTGTGAGTTCGAGGCCAATCTGGACTAAATAGTGAGACCCTGTCTCAAAAAACAAACAAACAAAAACCCCCCAAAAAACAAAAATGCTATTTGACAAGGGTAACTAACACACTAATTTGTTATAATCATTAGTTCACAAACTATTATTGTAGTTACTCATTTTAGATCATTTCTTTAGCCTAATTTGAGTTTCCACATCAGTTTATTTTATTTATTTGTTTTTTTGGTCTTTTTGAGACAGGGTCTCACCATGCAGTTTAGACTGGCCTTGAGCTCACTTTGTAGCCCAGGCTGGTCTCGGACTCACAATGATCCTCCTGTCTCAGCCTCCCAAGTGCTGGGATTACAGGCGTGCGCCACCAATGGGGGTAAAAGTTAAGTGCCTTGTAAGTTAGGATGGCGCTCAGCAAGCTGTGCGCTGCTGGGAACAGCGCGGTGACGTGGCACTATGCTCAGCTGTTTGGTGGTGGCTCATGTCTCGAGGCCACATGGAATGAGCTCCAGCTGGGAATTATGTAGACCTGACTTCAACCTGGCTTCCGCTCTTAGTAGTGTCTGTTGACAGGGCTCAGAAGCTCAGATCTAGGATCCCAGCCACCCAGAAGGCTGAGGCAGGAGGACTCTAAATTGGAGAACAGCCTGGGCAACTTAGCAGGACTGTCTCTAAATAAAAACAAATAAATGAATAAACAACAACAACAACCAACCAAAAAACCAAGACCTGTGACTAAAATGGGTATGCAGCTGCTATTATTTAAATAAAACAATGCTTAGAGTTGAGTGTAGAACATTTGTTTAGCATGCATGAGGCCCTGAGTTCAATCCCCAGCCTAAAGCAAATAAATAACAAACACCACTTCAGAGAAGGTGATGTTCAAGAATTTTCCAAAAATTTGTTTATGGCAGGAACAGAAAAGAGAAAATTCATCACTGCTTTCTGCAATCTACTTTTTTTGCCATTTGAGGTGTCAGTGTGTGTCTGTTCCCCTTCCTCCCCAACTGGGAACTGAACTCAGGACCTTGAGCTTGCCAGGCAGGCCCTGTGCTGCTGAGCTATATCCCCAGCCTGTTTTTAAGTTTCTGAGAATTTATTATGATAATGAAATTTTCAAGCATTCAAAATATAGGAGCGCTTTAATGTTTTAATGTTTTATGACCTAACATTCTGGGGTTAGAATTGTCTGGACATTGCAAATTTGAAACAATATAACCTCTGTGAACCCCAGCCTCCGCATCTGTACAGCAAGGCTAATGTCCGTCGCAGTCTCAGAGGTTCAGCGATGGCTCACAGGTTGGGTGCCTCGTACTCAGTAAGATTTAGTTGCTCTCATTCCTACTTTTGTGTCCTCACAACCACTGGCTCCATTTTATAGATAAGGAGTGGAACCACTGGTGTGACTCGATCCATGGAAAGACTGGGAAGAGAAAATGAACTTCAGAGTTTACAGTTAGTTCAGGATATTTGCGTTCTGTCGCAGTCCAGGCTCATGCAAGGACTTGCCTGACTTGTATGTGTTTTCTCCCTTGGGTGGCTTCCCATCCCCACCTCCCTCACTGTCTTACTGGGCCAAATCTTACACAGTCTGCAGTTGCTGGTTGAGCCGTCACTGCCCTGGGATTTCTCCCCTTGCCTGGGTTACGTTTCTTCCCAGTGTCTCCCAGAGTTCCCTGTCCTTGTCCTTGGCTCGAAACCGACATGTCAAACGTGTCCTTGCTGTTCTGTCTCCCCCACTCCACTTCACCCCTTTCATCTCTCCGGAGCGCCCACACTGTCTGCTGAATTGTTTGCTCATTAGAACTCGCTCACTGTTACTTGTTTAAATTACAGAGCAAAGTTGGACCAGAAATGTAGGACAGAAGAAACTTAGGCAAAAAGAAAAACCCTAAACTGGTAAAGGCAGTCACAGCTTTAAGGTAAGTGTCAAATGAATATTTATCTATGGTAGAAAAAACAACTAGAATTACGCTTCGTTTTCATACCGGATGTATCAAAGAACATCTGATTATAATCAGAAAACTTGGGTTTGAATCCCAACTCCAACATAGAATAACTTTGTTATCTTCAGGGTAGAGAGTCTTTTCGAGGTTTGAGGTGAAAATGCACATATAAATGGTTAAGCTGCTAAATATTAGCCAGAATAGAACACAAGTGCATCCGTCCCGAGCACTAACTTAAAACTCCTTTAAGCACACATTTAAAACTCTGTTATAAAACATGTACCTTAAGGAGTCCTAGTGTTAGTGCGGATGGCCTAGCTTTCTAGTAATTTTTGGGGGTGCTGCTGCTCAAAGCCCGGGCCTCGCACGTGCTCAGCAGGTAAGTGCTTTGCCACTTATTTCCGTGCCTACTTCGCATCCAAAAGATAGCTCCAGAACTGACTGCCACTGGTACACTTCTGTGTACCAGGCCCCACTCTGTGCTGTGGACTCAGACATGAAAGGAGATAAACTCTCTGTTCTCACTGAGCTGAGATTTTTTTGTTTTTTGTCTTTTTGAGACAGGGTCTCACTCTGCAGGCTGTCCTTGAGCTACTTTGTAGTCCAGGCTGGTCTTGAACTCAAGGATCCTCCTGCCTCAGCCTCCAGATCGCTGGGACTACAGGCGTGCGCCCCCACGCCCGGCTCGCTGAGCTGAGATTCTCAAGCGGGAAAGGCATCAGCGTTAATTTGAGGGATACAGCCGGTTAAGGGACGGCAGGGCGGGGAGGAAGGTGAGGCGAGCTGCCGCGGGGCAGTCACTAGCTGGGCCGAGGAGAGGCGGGCCGACCCTGCCGAGGAGGCGCGCGGCGGTGCGGAGGGGGCCCGGCCCGGGGCTCGGCTGCAGCGCGGGCGCCGGGCGACGCGGTCGGCAGATCTCCGCGCGGTCGCCGCGGAAACGCGCGCTGCCGCTCGCCGCCGTCCCCCGGGCTCTTGGGGCAGCGCTCGCCCCGCCGGGTTTGCGCTTCTGCGCGCCGCCCGCGCTGCCACAGAACCCGGCGCGCTCCCGGCTCGCCTGGACTCGGCCCGCGCGGTCTTGGGCGCCAGCAAGAGCCCCTGTCGGCGGTACCGCCCGGGGAGCTCGTCTTCCAGTGAGCGCGGCGTAGGCCGGGGCGCTGGCGGATGATTGCCAGAACTGGGACGCAGTGTCTGGAATTCAAGCACAAACCCTGAAACTTTCTGCCTGTGAATATCGGAGGGTGACGACTGTGCGGGGGTCTGCACCCAGGACTTGGCACCTGTTACGTTTGTGAAGTCTCATTAGATATTTAAATGGAAAACAGACCATTTGGTCTGCGGGTTAGGGTGCGGCAACATCGGTCAAAGGGCACAAAGTTTCAGTTAGGAGCAGTCAGTTCTGGAGCTCTCGTGTACAGCACAGTGACCACAGCTAGTAATAATGCAGTATGTACTCGAAAACTGCCAGACGTAGGTCTTAAACGTTCTTATCACAAATAAACGTGCTATAATAGGTCTATTAATTAGCCTGATTTAATTATTGTGCATGCACACATATATCAGAATACTATATATATATATATATATATATATATACATATATATATATATATATATATATATATTTGTCAAAAGGAACATCTCTTATACCTGGGCCTTTAAACATTGCTTTATATTCATTATGTACATAAGCAGGCAAACTTCTATAAAATCCGATTCTAGTTCCTAAGCCAACACAGAAATAACGTATGTAAAAATTAATTGTGAAGACAGCCAGAGGAGGAAACCGCAGGTCTAAGCAGCTCCAACCGCGGACGAGCAGAACTACCCAGCGTACTTCCTAGGGTTGTCTGTGAAAGCACTTTTAAAGGTAGAGCACTGCGCACGTTCAAACTCTGTCCCTGCCGTTGCATAATTCCTGTGTGTTGCGGACTCCCTTTAAGGGGTTAACAAAAAAAGCGTCCAGCTTTGCTGCTTCTCTTTGGTGCTGGTACCGACCTGTGTGTTTTGTCTTCTGTACCCCATGGCATCGCACAAGCCCAGTATTTAAATCAGTCTTGGGGAAACTGAGGCTGGGGCAAGAAGCAAATCCCAGTCCACAGGAAGCAGTTTTGGAGACTTGCGTAGCAGACCGTGTAAGAATGTGGCCGCAGCTGGGACATCTTTTGTACGCTGTTACGGTGCCCCCTCTTCACTGCTGCGCGGACCGTCGCAGCTTTATCTGGGTGAGCGGCACGAGTAATTTAATAACTGAGGATACGCTGTGTCTCTAGTGTCAGAGCGTGAGGGGTTTGGGGTGCTGTGCCCGTAAGGACATGGGGGTGACTGGAGACACAGCCCCGAGAAGGTCTTTCAGTTTGAAGGAAAAGCAGCGTGACGAATGCAGACAAACGCATTCGTTAGAAGGTGTGCTAGAGCGAGGTGGCGGTGACTCTTAGCAGAATGGGTGGGGCGCTGCTCTCCACAGACCTTCCCTGAAGGCCAGAGGTCAAAGGGGTGAAAAGGCTTTAGCAAACAGGCCAGTGTTGTGTTTATTTATTTATGTGTGTTGTTCATTCTTGCTGTTTTAATCAAACTGGTAAAGATGAGAAGAAAGAAATTAAAGATTTCATTTAAGGGGGAGAAAAAGAGATTGGCTACTATGCAACATGGTACGTGTGGGGTTTGGGGTTGGCCTTTGTTTGTTAGTTTTCCCCAGTACTGGGAATCAAACATAGGGCCTAGTGCAGGCTACAGGAGCTCCAACACGGAGCCCCACTTCTGGCCTGAGTTTGCATAGTTTTGTATACAGATGGGGATAAACATGTAAGAAAGTCCTAGTGGGACGGACACTTAAGCCAGAGCCCAAGGCTGCTACTGAATCTTAGGGCCATAGGAAAGCTAAGGGAAGGCAAGCAAAGGATTTCAGGATCCAGGACCAAAATGGGGTTCGTATGTGGGGGTACAGTTCAGTGGTACATACCTACATTGACCAAGACTTGGTTGGACCCGTATCACCGCCACCACCCCCAAAAATGAGAGGAAAGGGGTTTCGATGCTGGTCACAAAGGTGATCTCAGGAGAGTTGTGACAGCTCCTTAAAGATCTCAGCATTCATGAACAACTGCACTTCAGTTCAGGGCACCTTCCCTTTGTGATGTAGGAAATTCCAAATAAGAAAGTTTTGTCAAACCTCATTAACTCAAAGACTTTTTATTTTTTAAATAAGAAAAAATGTAACACTTTCTTCTTTTAGCTTCTTATATGCCAGTTTTTAATTTTAGGTAGTTAAGGATTAATATATCTTGTAATCTGAGCAGCTACTTTAAGATAACAATATGCAATATATTAACCATTTGCTAATTTCCTACGGTCTTGTTTTGAAATTCTCTATCATTGTTTTTATTGTTTTTCTCTCTTAACAATAAAAGAGTAGTTTCCCTATTTAAATTGACAGTGCTGGGGATTTAGCTCAGTGGTGTAGCATCTGCCTAGCAAGTGTGAGGTCCTGAGTTTGATTCCTGGTCGCCCCCCAACAAAAATCCAACCTATTTAAACTGACATCTGTCTGCTAGATTGAGGGAGGAGGGATCCCCCCAGCAGGCCTGGGGCTAGTTCAGGTGCTCAGTTGGACGGCTCTGTGGTGCCTCCCTGAGTGTGGGCTGCAGAGCTGGTCAAGGTGACCCCGGCTGTGCATAAGCTCTGAGGACCCTCGTGACTGCAGGTAAGGGGTTGCACCAACTTTGTCTCCACCAAAAATATATCTGCTCAAAATATGGTTTTAAACTTCTAAACAAACCATCCTGTCTGTATTATAAGCAAATGTGCAATGCTATGGTTGTTTTTAAAGCACTTTGTCAACTATGAAGCACTATAGAAATTTATAAAAATATTTTTGTGGTGCTTGATTATTTTTCACCTTCTAGGAAAGAGAAAAAGTTGTTAAGAAAATGCTTTCATTTTTCTATCACTGGCAAGGCCTTTTTCAAATATCAGTGTGAATGAAGGAAATTAATTATTGTGAGTTTAGCAGGACCATTTGTCTTACATCACTAAGTTAGTGAACTGAGTGTACTATTTCTATTATGGACAGGAATTAGGTGTTGAAAAATTGAGCTGTCATCTGTTCATATATTAACATTAATTCATTTAAGTCTTTCCAAAATGGAACCTGCTTTTACTTGCCATCCCATTTCTTCAAGAGTAAATTTTCAGAAAATATCTCTATGAATTCCAAAACCAGTGTGGATGAAACACTCATTAAATGTCGTGTGTGCATAAATTGCAATTCTGGGTCTGCTCCACTGAGCCCATTGTAAAAGGAACATGTAACAGAGTCTGTATTATAAATTACAGCTGAATGGAAGACAGGGGTTTGCACATCACTGTGGGTTCCAGTAGCATTAGCCATACACTATAAGTGGGAGTAGAGATGACCTTCCAGAATTTGGATAATGTCCATCTGCTTGTTTCATAGTCCATTATTATAAGATTTGTAATGCCTATGACTTGATCTCTCAATATTTCTTCAACTATAGTGTCCATACATTTCAGATTTTCTGAGATAGTATATCTTAATTTTTGTTTCAAAAATATTTATTATAGCTATAAGTATAGAATTTGAGTTATTATTGAGAAACTATAAAGTTACCCCAAATTTTAATTTAGAACCTTTAGAATTAATTTCATTATTACTAAAGTAAAAATAATTGACTCATTTTTATGTTTTGGGAAAGAAAACTGGATAGCTGACTTATGTCTTTCAACTGGGTAATGCTAGTACTTTTGCTAACTGTATAAAAGCCTGCTGATAAGGCGACACGAATTTCTTAACAGCATTGGTACAGTGTTCATGTTTTGGGACTGGGCATAAAGGATCATCTGCCTTCTTATACAGTTTTAAAATTATTATTCAAGATATGCATCTAATTACTGCTAGTAGTGCGATGCAGCAGGCCAAACATTTGCTGCTGACTGTCAAGTGTCCTAATGCAGCTGAAGAGAGAGAGAGAGAGAGAGAGAGAGAGAGAGAGGGAGAGAAAAGAGAAAGAAAGAGCAATGTCCCTTGAGCAAGACTTTCTGCAGCTGTTGTGTACATTAATCCAGGGAGCAGATCTCCCAATACTAAATATAGCAGGCATATCCTTTTACATGATAAAAAAAATTTAAATGAAAGTCTTTAACTATGGAGTCACATTATTTTAGATTGGATTTCCTTTGAAAAGGAAATAGGCATTGCACACATATTCTCTCTATAGAAACATTATTTTAATAAATGAACATGTGAGAAATGCCAGTGATATCTGCAACACATCACAACTTCCTTAGGCTGTGATTTCCGTGAACTCCATCAATCCTCCAAACATCTTCCATGTGAAAAGCTTCAGTTTTCATTTAATCGTGCGTCCCATCACCCATAATTAGAAAGTTACTCGGTTTCACTCCAAGTAACAGTAATTAGCTCTCTGAGAGACTCTTTTCCCATTGTCAGTGCCCTGCTATCGAAACACACTTGTGAACTTAAATCTGGAAATTACCTTTCTTTTTTTAGTTGACCCAGATGAGGGTGTCGAGTCCAGGCACTCCACTGCGATGATAATTATCCAAGAAGAAGTTTCAGATGAAAGCACAGGAGAGCAGGGAAATTCTTCACGCCCTTGGAAGCGCAGAGCGGCCGTCCATAGAGAGTGAGCTGTTAGCCTTAGTTTTGGTGAAGATGGCTGTAAGAAGCTGGACAACCTGTCACCACCGGAGCCAGAGCATTTGTCAGCACACAGGTCCCAAGTTATTTTGAGCTGTCTAAACCATGTGCCTGTGAAACATTCCACCTGATTGGACGGAGAAAACTGAGCAAAGAGATTCTGTAGCAGGGCAGCACCTATGCGGGGAGGGGTCAGGCGTTCTCCTATCTGTAGAATTTCACTTGTAGCTGGAGGCCCAAGTGTTTATTGGTAGACGTTTGGCATTAACGCTAAGCACATCACATTCCCTCGGCCAAAGAAAATGGCGTGCTGTAAAAGCATTTCACAGTACTAATTATTTAAGATCCTTAACTTTGATCAATGGGAAATTTATTCTAGGTTAATCGCTGAAATGTGCCCATGGAAAGCTCGTATGAAGCCAAGGTCTAACGTTTTCTTTTTTTCTTTACTTACTTACTTATTTTTGTTTTTTGGGTTTTTTTGAGAGAAGGTCTTGCTATATAATCAGGCTGGCCTAAAACTTGCAGCAATCCTCCTGCCTCAGTCTCCTGAGTGCTGGGATTACAGGAGTGCACCACCATGCCTGACTAATGTTTTTAAAGCCAAGGGTTTTTTTTAAAGAAGTGTTCATCCAAAGGCAAAGCAAAAGTAGAGAAGATAATTACTCTCAATAGCTAATTAAAAATCACAGAGAAAAAGGATAGGAAAAAAATCATTGGCATGGGGATAAATTCAGGAACAAATTTGTTTGAAAGAATTTCTTCAGAAGAAACAAATTGGACATTGATTTAAAGAACTGTATTACATAGAACATCACAGCATTTACTCATGTGCTGCTGTCTGGATATAACTTTTTGTACATTATTTTGAAAAAGTCAGTCCTAGATGTTTTCTTTCACAAGCACTGAAAACTGGTAAGAAAAACGATCCTTAATAGACCAACATCTGCTCAAATACTTACTTTGTAAAGATATAGTTTCTCTGATATTAATTTCATACATTTTTGGAATATGAATTTGTAAAAAAGCCCTACTGATTAATACAGACTAAGTGATATAATATTACCAAATCTTGTCTGGAGCTTGGGCTTTGCAAATTCAGATGTAAAAGCCAGTGATTATTGTTGCTATTATTATTATTTTACAGTATTGGTGATTAAACCCAGGGCCTTGTCTATGCTAGGCAAGCACTCTACCACTGAGCTACATTCCCAGACTTCCAGTGGTTATTCTTTAAAAGAATTACTTAGGTGGTAGAAGCATGTAACCCCAGCACTCAAGAGGCTGAGGCAGGAGGATTTCTGTGAGTCTGAGACCAGCCTAGGCTACAAAGTGAGTTCAAGGCCAGCCTAAACTGCCTAGCGAAATCCTGTCTCAAAAAGACAAAAATAAATAAATAAGAATTATTTTGATCTTCGTAACATGAAATACATTGGATTTAATCTAGCTTTATGATTAAATCACACAATTGCTTATAGAGTTTCTTTTTATTCATTAATTCAACAAATATTTACTTAATGCCTGCTGTGTACCAGGTACTGGATATAAAGCAGTGCAAAAAATACACAGGTTTTCCCAATTTCATAGAATTTACTTAGAGATTTTTATCTTCAATCATCTTCAAACTATCCATAATACATTGAATAGAGATAAAGTTTTTTATTGTGTTCACTTGTTATAAGGTTTTATACTTACGCAGGCAAAAGAAAACAATGCAAAAAGAGAACTAAGTAAAACTTTTAAATAGGTAAAAAGAACTGTGACTAGTGGGGTGTGGTGGTATACATCTGAAGTCCCAGCGCAAGAGAGGCTGGGGCAGGAGGACCAAAACAGAAAAACAGAAAACGATTACGAAGGAAGGAAAAACGTATGAGGAGGAGCTGAATTAAAGGAACAGGTTAGTCTCATTACCAAAGGATTTCATATTTTCAACATACAAATTCAGTTGTTTTCATATCTAATCCTGTGCTGATATGAATGTCCAACTAATTAATTTTGTTTCTGTATTTTTTATTTATGCGGATTCTCTGACAATTATTTTTTTAATTTAAAAAGAAGGTCTTGGGCTGGGGAAAGCCCAGTGATATAGCACTTCCCGGCGAGTGCAAGACCCGGAGCCCAATCCTTAGTATAAGCAAATAAATAATCTCCCGTCACGATTCCACTCAAATCTAAGCCACAGTTCATGTCAATGCTGCAAGACCCTTGGGAACGTGGAAAAATAGAACTGTTTCCGGGAGCTAACGGGGGTGCTACAAATTGATTTCTAAGAAGGTAAGCACTTACTTATGCACACCACACGATAACACATTTTTACTTCCCTGCGTGTTGCCATGATAACTCTGGTACCTTGCCTTTTTACTCTGTTATAAAACACTGAGGTTAAAGGTGACCCATACTAAAACAGGTGGAACAAGAAGGATAAATTTGAGTCAATGGATGCACCTTGAGACCACTATGCTAAGTAACATAAATCAGACACAGACGTTGAATGTCATGTGGTTCTCTGATAGGAGAAACTTGTGATAGAAACAAAGAGCAAAACAAGACAGATGATAAGAAGTGGGGAGGTAGACTGCATGGTAATCGGAAGGGGACATAGGGAGGGAGAGATGGGAGAGTGGAAGAGGAGAGACAAGTAAAAAAGATCAGGACACACGTCTGTAATCCCAGCACTCAAGAGGCTGAGCCAGGAGGATTGCTGAGAACTCAAGGCCAGTGTGAACTGCATGGTGAAACCCTGTCTCCAAAAAAAGATCAAGATGCAATATGTGTACGTACATATCCCCAAGACGAACATAATTATACTTTGCAAACATATACTAAGAACAAAAATAAATAAATGAAATTTAAAAAGTTGATTCAGCAGTCAGATTACTGATACTTTTTTAATATCAAGTATTAAAAGAGGCTTAAATGTGAAAGAAGAGTTACAGAAAAGAGAAGCCAAGGAAACTTCGGCTTCTCTTCATTTTTACTATAGCACTTTCAAACACAGATAGCATACAACCTTTTTTGAAATCTTCACAAAAAAGCTAGGTGCAAATATTTAAAATAAATATTTTTTAGAAATTATGGACCACCTTGCTTACAATACATCCAACTCATGCTAGATTTTAGTTTTTAAAAATAGTCTCTGCTCCCATATAAGCCACCCACACCTTTATTATAATAATTATATAAATATTATATCACTAGCCTATTAATTCAGATTTTCCTAGAGTTTATTGGTATAAAGAGTAACCTTTAAAATTTTTAAATGAAAAAAAATAAAATAAATAAAATAAAATTTTTAAATGCCCAACATAGTTAAAGACAAGCTTCATTAGTGACAAGCAAATGCAAAGTTTCATGTCTTAAGCCTTGCCCATAAAGCTGCGTGCCCCATCTAACGCATATATTTATTGTGGTTTGAACATGATCCTGTGTTTGCCCTCAGCTGTTCTCCTAATTCAGTCACTCAGCTACAGAAACAATTTACTCACGTTGGGAAGATTCACAGGAACGCCAAGGAATCTCGAAAATCTTTAACAGAGGAAGTCTTCACTTGGAAGATAAAGACGAGAAAATTTCCGTGCTGATAGATTCGTATAAAATTTGTGTATTTGCTATTTTTTCCATATTGTCACAGGCTTCACTTCTCCAAAGAAATTGCTCAGAGATACCAAGGTTTCAGTAAGTTTTGCTTGAAGCGCCAGTACACAGATTTATTTCCAGGTATTCCTCTCCAGTGTCAGATGGAAAAACATAACCAAATCCCTGGGTCTTACTTTGAAGACCAAGACATATCTGTATTTTCTAACCTCTTGTAAGAGAAAAACTTTCACACCGAGATAACCCCTTGATCATCCACAGCAGTAGAGAGGATTATTGAGAGTTTTATACAAACCTCACGACATAATGGAGAAAGACAATGACATCCTTAACAAATCTCCTTTTCATCTAAGCAGTCTGGAAAATGCTTAGCTGGGAAAACTAAAGACATTTAAAAGTTCTAAGTTCAAAACCCACTTAATTTTTAAAACTAAAAGCATAAAAAACATAAACAGAACACCAGTATCAAAACATGATCCTGAAAAGTGAAATTCTAATTACCTGTCTCTGGAGAGGCACCATTCCTATCTCCGTCAACAGGATCATCTAAAGTCCAAGTCTCACTGACCAACTTGTGTCAGCCACAAAAGTAGCTAGAAGGAAATGTGATCCCGCCCCGCCAGAGCAATGAAGGGTATTTACAGGGTTCCGTTGCAGATCCAGGGACAGTCGTTTAGAACAGACTGCTCTCAGATCAACTTTAGTAACTCAGTCTGGGTGGTGTCTCTAGGCTAGGGACGACCAGGCTGGCAAGTAACTAAGATGACGAAGGAGACAGGCTCTCTTCATCTCGCAGACTTGGTGCCGCTGATGCATTCTAAAGAGTGGAGTGCAGGGAAGACACAGATAACTGTGCGGGCGGTGTTCATGCTTTTATCTAGTACAAAAGTGAGAATTTGGTTGGTGCGTTTAATAAAGTACATGTGAGAAAACAATGGTAGTCCTTCATTCTTGTTCTCCCAGTTTGAGGGTAATTGTTGTGTGGTCTCTGTTCAAACACAATAAGGCTTCCTTTACTTGTGCTTTTGGTATAAAATATATATGAAAGTTTATCCTTCTTTAAAAAAAGTATTATTTCCAAGAAGAAAACCTGTTCCCAAAACTTTTTTTTTTAATTTTATTTTAAAGACAAAAGAATGGAGACATATGAACCAGAAAAGCCATAAACAATACAGAAAATACAAAAGTCATACAGAATATAGTAGGGAATTGGAACTGGATGTTGTATTACATAGTTATCTTCACATTAGTTAACACAAAAACATTAAAGGAAATACCAAATTATAGAGAAGATAGTAGGAAATTTGCACTGGATGCTGTATAATATAAAGTTATCTTCACTTCTGTTAATACAAAAACGACTGAAGAAATACAGAATTATAGAGAACACAGAAGGGAATTAGCTCTGGATGCTGTCCTACATAATGTTACCTTCACCTTTGTTACTCAGTTACACAGATGATGGCCCATTTGATCATTTTAATTTTTCTCCTGTCTCATTTCCGTTGCCCTACCACTCAATCAGTCATCTTCCCTGTGATAATAACTGTACTCCTGGGTTTATCTATATCCTTGGACTCTCGCCTTGGGAAGAGATATAGCTGCCTCAGACTATACTATAACAAACATGGGTGTATACAAACTGCCATGGTCAGAGGTGGGAAAGCACATATGCTCACAGCGGACCGCCTGGC
>PVLD010018565.1:0-38645 GCA_004027595.1 Dinomys branickii | reverse complement strand
CCAATGACTTTTCTTTGGGGGAATGTCCCTTAAGCTTTCTGCTGAGAGTTCCGCTTAAAAGGCTGTACAGATATTGGTTAGATACTCCCTACCTAGTGACCTGGGTGAGGTGTGTAAGACCGCTCCCCCGCCCTCCCAGGGTTCCCTGCAGGTATAGGGATGGATCTCCTCCCCCACTGGGTGATCTGGTCGCGAGCGCTGATATCTCACCCGTTTTTGGAGTCCCTGCAGGCAGGAAGGTTCCAAGGTGCCAGTCTATCCTTTGGGGCTTTCTGCGCGGCCCGCCCGATACGCGCGAAACGTGGGACTGCCGGGCGCCCCCGCCACCAAAAAGCCGATCTCTGTCGGGAGTCGCCGGAAAGCTGCACCGGCTCGGGAGGCGGGAGGGACCGAGCTGGCTGCGCTCCCAGGGCGTTCGGACCGAGCCAAACGTCCTCCCCCCTCAGAGCGTCTCTGGCTCCCAGCGTCTGGGGCTTTCTGCGCGGCCCGTCCGGTACGCGCGAGATGTGGGACTGCCGGGCGTTGCCGCCACCAAAAAGCCGATGTCTGTCGGGAGTCGCCGGAAAGCTGCACCGGCTCAGGAGGCGGGAGGGATCGAGCCGGCTGTGCTCCCAGAGCGCTTGGACCGAGCCAAGCTTCCTCCCCGCGCAGATCGTCCCTGGTTCCCAGCGTCCGGGGCTTTCCCACGTCTCTCCACGGCAGCCTGGTCCGCCCTACCGCATCTCCCCCGGCATCTCAGAGAAATACGCCCAGTTTGAACTTCCCAGCCGAGGTCCCGGCATTCACGCTCACCAAGTCTGCCTCGAGCTGGTGGTGTTTATTAAGGAGGATCGCTCTCTTGCTGCTCACCTGGTCGCCATCTTCCCATCACCCCCTCAGCTCACTTCTGAGGCTTAGGGAAATTGTGGTAGACTTTTACTCAGGAGTTCATATTTAAGGCTTTATCTGGTACTGAAAGAAAATGAGTATGAACTTTCCAGATGGAGAAAGGGAAGAACAAAAATCCAAATAGGGTTCAGGGGGAGTGAATAGTTCATTTCAGAGAGGTGTAGAGTCGCTTGCAGCAATGAGCAAACAAGCATAAAGAAGAGAGTGATGGCAGAGACTGGAGCCAGGGCACAGGTTGGAGCCCGGACAGCTGCTGTGCGTGCTCTGGGGTACAGAGGTACTGTGCCGTCGGAGCTGCAGGGTGGTCAGATTTGTGGGAATGGAACTTGTTGTAACCCTGAGTAGTTAACTGCATTGTCAGGATAATAGCTCCTGACAATGAAAGGTTCAGAAAACATACTGGATTTCAAAATACTTTTATGTTTTCTTTACTAGGAATGGCAAGAATTACAACAAAGCATACAGCGAAAGGAGAGAGCTCTTTTGGAAACCAAATCAAAGATCACACACCCTATATATAGTCTTTATTTTCCTGAGGTGAGTGACGCTTGGGCTCATGTTCTTCTTATTCCACTCGCTTCCTTTCTCTTTGAACCCTCGTTTTGTGGGGTGCACTAGCGTTAAATGTGAGCTGGGTCACCTTTTTTAAAGGATATATTATAATACAAGTTACTTTTAGTGAATATGTTGTTTAAAAGGGGCAGTTATTTATTTATTTTATTTTTTGCGGTACTGGGGATCGAACTCAGGACCCTGCGCTTGCTAGGCAGGCGCTTATTCCACTGAGCTATATCCCCAGCCCTCGCAGTTTTTAATTCTTTAAGTATTTCTGTGGTTTCTTATGCTTTTTGTGCTCACGTTATTGAATGTTGTGCTTAATGGTTATTTCTCATTAAAAAGGCAGGCAGTCTTTATCAGATAAATGTATACTTTTTGCTTGATTGGTAGGAATCTCTCGCCCTTCATGTTTAAATAGGATAAAAGAGATCTTAAATTTTCCGTCTGAGTACGAGACATTTTCTGAGCTCAGTAAAGTCCATACCATCCTGAACTTGCCTGATCTCTTCTGAACCCAGTAAAATTGCCCTGGCCTGGGGGAATGGCTGTGGAACCAGCTATGTTTTTGGCCTCAAACAAACCTTAGTAAGAGCTGAGCATAGCTGAGTCCCAAGTTCAAGAGAGAGCATCATAACACTACTCGCTCCCTTGTCCGTTGTTTTGTGATTATGCCTGCTCCTTGCTAGTCTTTGTTATTTGTCTGTCAAATTAGTTTGGGATTCCCTTGATATTTTATTTCTGAGGATGATTCTCCCTATGGAACAGAAGTCAAGAACTGATTGATTGCTCCCAGTTCAGGGAAACTGTTCTATGGACTGTCACAGAGTTTTACTGCACAGCATTCTGCTCATTGCTCACGTTTGACTGGTGATTTCATATATACACCCTTCTGCTTGAGATTGTCAGTACAGAGACACTAGGTGCTGCTTAAGGCAAACTCCTAAATAATCTGGCTCTCCTAGTAATAAGGGAGTGGCTCTGCGTAGTTATTTTGATGTGGAGAGAAGTCTGCCTAGGATTCCATCTTAATGTACACCCAATCTTCTGGCGGGTCCTGAGCTTTGGGCCATCTGTTAGGGGTATTTTGCCCATTGCACATGTAGTCTGCCAGCACCAAGCATCCTGAAATCAAGTGAATAAATTCTGCTTACTTACGGGTTTAAAAAGTGCTGTGGGGTGCTGTGAGCTGCATAAGATGCCCGTATACAGGCAGTTCTATTTTAGATATCCCTTAGTTGGTAAGTCAGATATTACTCATTCAGTCCCTTAGAATGTTTTATCAGCAAAAATGTCGGGGTTTTTTTCTATTGTAATCTTCATCTATATGGTAAATTCTTAAAGTATCTTACGTTACATGAAATTTATTTAGGGTCTTCCTGACATCTGTTATCTGCCTTCCCATGCACCTATTAATTGGCTTACATATTACTACTCATGTATCATGTGTAGCACATTAAGCATGGTTGAGAATCTCAGACAATAGAAAGACAAGGGGCTGGGGATTTAGCTCAATGGCACAGCGCCTGCTTGGCAAGTGTGACGTCCTGAGTTTGATTCTTGATATCCCCTGCCCAAAATAGAAAAATGTTTTTTAAAAGTGTCAGATAACTCATACAACATATGTTTCAGTTTTTTAAGGTGGACATCAGAGAATCCAAGCACAGATGCATAACTGTCATTCAGTGCACTTCATGTGCTAACATTCTAATATGTACTTGTATTATCTCAGTTCATCTTCACAATGTGGCCAGAGGTAGGCATGCATCACGTAACGGAGAAAGAAAGCTATGTTTATTATTCTTCAATTATTTATATTCTTCGGGGGGGGGGTGTCTCACTGTGTTGCTCAGAATGACCTTGAACTCATGATCCTCCCACCTTAGCTTCCTGCGTAGCTGGGATTACAAGCATGTGCCCTGTGCCCAGCCAGAAAACTAGATACGAGGAGGTAAAATAATCTAGGTTTGTGTGACTTTGAAGCAAATCTTGGCAATACACAACCTACAAGTGAAATACAGCTCCCTGCCTGTTTTACAGAATGAAACTTCATTGTAAATAAAATTTTATTGGGACACAACCCTGTTCTTTTCATGCTGCCACAACAGATTCATGTAGCTGTCAATACCTGAGAGATTCTTGGACCTATACAGCCTGGTGTTAGCATTCCACTTCGAGATCATTATGTTGTTACATACTTTGTGTGTACAGAACACATAGACACACATATTTTAAAATACCACTACTGTGGTAATCCGACCCTCAGGTTAAGCGAAATTTAATTTTCTTGTTAGTTGCTGCTCTCATAACCGTGCATTTGTGGTTTATCATTAGACTTACTAAGTCTGCAGTGCTTCATGTATCTTCAGGTGTTTAAACAGAAGAGCTTTTAGTTGAATGTTACGCAGCATTTTGAAAAAGATAATAAACCATTTCCTATGGTTAAATAGAAAGTGCAGCAGGTTTGGTATAAAGACAAACAATTTCAGTTGGTTTTTAAGTTTTGGAAAATTGAGAGTTAGTGCTATTCTGATTAAATGAGTATTTAGAATGTCTAGTTTAGCTCCAAACCATTTGGTTTGAAACATTTTTTTAAAGCCACCTTAGAAAGATACTTTCTCTATCCCATTCTTAAAACAGGTGATGCTAAGCTGTGACAGCTGCTGAGCACATGGAGGTTTGGTGCTTCCACACTGCTTGGCCTTCTACACTTACTTACTTACTTACTTACTTACTTATTTATTTATTTAGTCTTTGTGAGACAGGGTCTTGCTTTGCAGTTCAGGCTGGCCTTGAGCTCACTTTGTAGCCCAGGTTGGCCTTGAACTTATAACAATCTTCCCGTCTCAGCCTCTCAAGTGCTGGGATTACAGGTGTGCGCCACTATGCCTGGCAGCTTCTACAGTTTTTTTTAGAAAATACTTTGCTGCCATTTCTTTTGTTGTTTCACCCTGCTATCATTGTGCATTATAGTGGCAGTTTCTTTACTCCATTCTTTTTCTGTCCCGATCTTTTTGAAGTTCAACTAGAATTGCCAAGCTCACTAAAATGTGCAGTGAAAGGTATACACGTAGATCTTTAGCATGTAGATACGTGAAGGAACATAAAATCTTCTATGTATTTATTTTTTTGACTGCCCACGTCCCTTCCACTCCTGTTTTGTGGCTTTTTTGTATTACTAAGTAAGATTACTACAATTATGTGCTGTATCAGCAGTCCCCAACACTTTTGGCATCAGGGTCTAGTTTCATGGGAGACGGTTTTTTCCTGGGTGGGGAGGTGAGGTGAGGTGGGTGGTTTGGGGATGATTTGAGCGCATTATATTTATTATGTACTTCATTATTATATGTAGTAACAAAATAGTTACATAACTTCCTATAATGCAGATTTGATGGGAGCCCCCTGCTCATTTTCCTACAGTGCCGCCTGGAGGTGAAGGGAAAAAGTGTTACCCAGGGTGTTGCTTATGTCCAGTCTGCTCCATAATTTCATTTTACTTGTTATCACTGCAGAAAACCCTGCTGCACAAAAATAAGATGTTGGAAATGGAAGCAGGCTTCTCAGTGCTTTTCTGGCAATATCAGGATATTCTGTCTTGACTTTAATCCAGAACATATGGAGATTTGAAGTTGTATCAAACATATTTTCAAGGCCACCGTCATTTGCAATGTCAAACAGTTGATCCTCTGCTAGCATGGACAAAGTCTGTTTACTGGCCTATTCACAAATGGGTTGTGGATCATTTCCTTCCCAGTTGGGTGATCTTTTGTGGGTGGGAAGCTATGCTCAAACTCTTCCTAAGGCCAAGATAAATGATCATATTCCAGCTAGGAGAAAGAAGGCTGTGTCTCAGTCTCTTTCAAAATCCCTACTAATGTTTGAAACATGTCAGAAATTCCATTGTTTACTTGTCACCCCTCTGTCAGTTTGGCTTTGAATGCAACCTCTTTATCTGCTGACTTGAACAAAGTTGTCATTCTTCCTTGAAGTAACAGATTGAGTTTGTTTAGCAGATCGATTCTGTCACATGAATAAACAAGTTTTACAGCCTGTTCTGTGTCATTGAAATGAGCTTTTGGTGGCTGTTTTTCTAAAAGAGATCTCTGGAGTGGCTCTTGTAACTCAAAAACTCTGGCCAGTGAACTGCTACCTTTAGAAGGATAGTATCTATAAAATAAGACAAGCCAAAACTCACTTCCTTATATATAAGAGAAGATATTCTGTGTCCTATATGAAGAAATTAAGGGCAGGTGCTTTAGTGTGGTTGATAAATTTAATCATGTTCTGCAGAACATGGTTAAGTTCAGGTGACATTGTTGGTTAGCCAGCATCAAGGTTAGGCTAAGGTTGGCTTTCTAAAGGTTGATCACTGACCAGAGGTTTCTGAGTTACAAGAGCAACACCAGAGAGGGGCCATAAATGAAGATGAGGCTTGGCTTGCATTCCTACCACTCACCTGTATTGCTTCACGGGTTTGGAGACCCCTGTTTCTATGATATTGTAATAAATTTTGTTGTTTTCTTTTTTAGAATATTGCTTGTCATTTATGGTAAATTGAGCTTTTAATATACAGATCCATGAATAGGCTTGAAGCAATTATTGAAACCCCCAAAGTTTCGTGCAGAATCATTTTGGGGAGCAAGGACTGGGTATACACATGGTTAAGAGCAGATTATTTAGTATAACCAGGTGCTGTGTCAGTGTTGAGGGTGTAGCACTGAACAAAACCGAGATAGTGTCTATAAGATAATCAAAAGTGGTTTCTCTAGCTCTATTTGTACTCTTTTCTCTTTTTTTTTATCTTTCAGGAAAAACAAGAATGGTGGTGGCTTTATATTGCAGATAGGAAGGAACAGACGTTAATATCTATGCCGTATCATGTGTGTACACTCAAAGAAACAGAGGAGGTAATTACTCAGCGTATCTGTTCCTATCATATACAGCATCATGTTGGCTTTATAAAGCCTTTTTTTCAAATATCACTTTGTCTTATTTGGTTTATTGCATCTGTTTGCTATAACACATTTGCAGACTGTTCTCTGATGCTACAGGTTGTGCTCACTGGAAATTTTTAAAGAATTGTTAAAGGAAGGCAGCTTGGTTAGTCTTAAAAACTTATCAGTCAGTGTATTGTTGGCAGTTTTCATTTCTTGCTCCTCTCTAGAGTTTAATGATATTTTATAAAATTTTGTGCTTTTTGTCTTTATTAAGTATTGTGCTTTTTAAAAAAATTCTTAAGAACTGATGATTAGATTTTTTAGAGTGGAATTTTTAATTAGATGTCATTGTCCACTGTTAATGACGGAAAAGTAGCATTGTGACAGCCATATTTGTTTTTTACCTGTGAGAGCCACATTGTGTTTTCCTTTTTTCTTCTTGATTTCTTATGTGTTACCTTTTCTGAAAAAAGATTTTTGTCATCCTTGGCTTAGATAAGATCAAGGTTTTTGAATTTTAAGGTAGTTCTAGGTGTTGATTTTTGGTTCAGTAACTTGTGTAATGAAGTGGTGTGTGAAATAAGTTTGGTATTGCTTACTTAACACTTAGAGGTAGAGCCACCTTGAATATTTAAAACAATTTTTTTTAATATAAAGTTTACTTGTATCTGAATAAGTAACCCATTCACCTAATAATTCAGAGGATATAAAAGTACATAAAGTGAAACATCTTGTATCTGTATTCCCCAGTCATCCGTTGCTCTCCATGGAGATCATCAGTGTTAGCAAAATTTTCCATACTTGTCAAGTGATAGTGTATGTAAATTCTGAGTAAACACACACATTATTTCTCCTTTAACTCTACACAAAAGGTGCTATATACCTTGTTGAGCACTTTTCCATTTTCTTCCAATAATGTAACTTAGACGTGTATTTCCTCTTCCTTCATAAGCACAATTGTGTCATTCAGGGGTTTCACCTTGGTCAGGCCCTGAATCCAAATGGGGCCGTCTGCACGTTTCCTCAAGTATCCCACCGATACCTGCTGCAATTTTTATTTTCTTTTTAAGTCCAGGATCCAGTCAAGGATCACTTTTTGCATTTTGTTTGTTAGTCCTCTGCTTTTAATCTTTTATACCTTTGACATTTTTCAGGAATGTAGGCAAGATATTTTATAGAATCACAATATGAATTTGTCTCATTGGTTTTACTCATTGTATTCACCCTAAATATCTTTGCAAGTGTGCTACCTTGCTGATGTGTGTGGTGCGTGACATCAGGGCTCACGTGTCTGTCTGCTCCACGTTGGTGACATGAAGGTGGCTCAGCTAAAGCTTTTCTCTGTTGTAAAAGTACCTCCTCCCTCATCTGGGTGATACTGGACCGTGTATGAATATTCCATTCTCCCACCATCTTTTAACCATTTTAGCATGCATTTGTTGATAAATACAAAAAGATAATTCTTGTCTAAATCAGTTTTTACTGGGCTCATTGTATCCATTGTAGTTTCGAATTTCTGTGTTAGAGTGAGTGCAGACACCTTCAGTGTGTTCAAGTCAAATTTCTTTTGTGTGTCTGTTTGTGACAATTGTTCATTTTTGTTGAGTCCTTTAAATCGGTGTAGGGTTTTTTTAAGTGTGAAGAAATCAGCCTTTTGCAGTACAGGTGTCACCCCCCAGTTTGTTTCCCTAATATGATTGTTTCTAACAGGCAGAAAAAGGGCAGATACAGCTCAGTGGTAGAATTCCCAGTACCACAAATGAGGCGGGGCGGGTAGAAATATAAATATATTTTTTTAATCCATTTTATTTTTTTACAGTATGATCTAAAAGTTTTATGGTGTGCAGATTTATGTTACAAAGGTTAAAGAAATGTTTAAGATTCTCTCATAATTTTAAAAATTATTTTAATGGCCTCCCTTAGTGTATAATCTTGTCTACAAAATTTTGAAGACTGGAAACAAATCACTTGAGCAACCAAATGTCTTTTTTTTTTTTGGTACCAGTAATCAAACTCAGGACCTTTCACTTGCCAGGCAGGCCCTCACTCCCCAAGTGTCATTTTATGTATGTATGTATGTATGTATGTATGTATGTACTGGGAATTGAACTCAGGACCTTGCACTTGCTAGGCTTGCTAGCTTGTGCCACTGAGCTGTATCCCCAACCCCCAAATGTCATTTTAAAAATGTATTCTTCACTCAAGTGCAAATGAAACTTCTAAGAGTTTGTGACTATTTATACTTGAAGTTTGTGATTTGATGAGAAAGTAAAATACCATTTTGACCTTAGAAAGCATTGGATATTTATTGTTGAAATAAAATTTGGCAAGAATTATCTCCTATTTAGTAAAGTCTATTACTATATTCCAGTTTTATTTATACTTTATACTGTATTTATTTAATGTCTTCAGATTGTCTGGATAATGGTCAACAGAGAAGTTGGGTGGTTACTTTATTCTTCGTTGAGTTGTGGAGATACAGATTAACTTCATAAACTTGGTTTTCTTTTTACATAGTATCACATGCATTTGTTGCTGTTGGGACTTTTGTGCCATTTCTTAGGAGTTGATGCATCATCTGAGCAGACATCTGGCTGTTGAAGCACTTCGGTGAAGAAATTTTAAGTGTATGCTCTTGTTGCCTCCATAGAATACAGGCTTTTAAATGCTGATTTTTATCTTCTAGGTAGAACTAAAATTTCCTGCTCCAGGCAAGCCTGGAAATTATCAGTATACAGTGTTTTTGAGATCAGACTCTTACATGGGTTTGGATCAAATTAAGCCATTAAAGGTAAGAGTAAGGATATAGTGGATATAGTTGCCTATTTGAGCGGTTGGATAAGCATGAGAGAAGCATGATTGGTTTTGAAATGTAGAAAAATGGAAGAAAAACAAACCATTCTTTTTCAATATTAAATTTAAGTTATTGAATTAGATTTTAAGGAGTGTAAGAACCTTGACTAGCTGGGCATGGTGGCATACACCTGTAATCACAGCACAGCCAGGGATAGTGGTGCATGCCTGTGATCCCAGCACTTGGGAGACTGAGGTGGGAGGGTTGCTGCACGTTTGAGAGCAACCTGGGCTCCATAATGAATTCAAAGCCAACAAAAGCTTGTCAAAAAACCAGAAAGAGAGAGAGAGCAAGAACAAGAAGCACATAGATTTTTACCACAGATTCTACTGGAGCAGTTTATTTAAATAATATTTTTCTATTAACTATTAATAATTTCTGAATCTACTTTTTTAATTATCTTAGAACATACACTATCCATTGTCATTAGAAGCACATTCCTGTAAGTGCTTATCATTTCACTTGAACATTTTATAAAAGATGTTCTATTAGTGAGATTGTGCTAAAGTGTTGGACGGTAGAGGATGAGGAGAGCCAGTGAAAGTGAACCTCTTCTTTCCCATTAGAGCTCCGTATTTTTTTGTTGGCTCTAGAATTTTACTTCACAAGCCTAGAGTTTACAGAATGTCTCTTTGAGAGTCATACTTGAGTCTTCTTTCCGCAGATGACTTCTGTTACAATTCTTGCTTAATCACAATTATATTAGTCTTTGGTGCTACTGAACTACCCTCAAATAATATAAGCTGTATGAAGTTAAGATATCAAACTATATTACAAATATAACTACATTTATGTTAGATTTACTCAGGATGAAATGTTTATTCTAAATGAGTATGTTCATTTAGAGTTATGTTCATAAAAATGCATTTTTTAATAATTGCTGTGATCAAAGAAAAGCTTTCATTTACTAGATATTTATTGTTATTTCTTCCTAAATATCTGATACTTATATTTAATTTTCTTTGTAGTTGGAAGTTCATGAGGCTAAGCCTGTGCCAGAAAATCACCCGCAGTGGGACACAGCAGTAGAGGGGGATGAAGACCAGGAGGACAGCGACGGCTTCGAGGATAGCTTTGAGGAGGAGGAGGAGGAAGAGGAGGAGGGTGACTAAGCAGTACTGTGAGGGGACCACAGTTTCGCACATACTTGCAGATTTCTATTGTTTTGGAAGTGTATAATAAACCAGAACTGATGTTGGGAGAAGTGTTAGTTTCTTCACTAGAAGTGAGCGCATAAAACAGGCAGTTGGTGGTGCCTTGGCACAATCTGAAAAATGCTTAAGGCTGGTTAAAGCCTTTCATGTATGGGATGGTGCATTTATTTCATCTGCAAGTGATAATAAATGTTTTGTTTTTATAACTGTCCAGAAGTGTGGGCTGTGTATCATCTGAACAGTTTATGGTCCCAGTTAAGGTACATGAAAAAACACTATAAATGTTCAACTTTTCTTTGTTCAACTTTAGTTTTAGTAAACATTAAAGTATGGTAAAAATCACAATTGTGTTTTAAATAACATCTGCTTGTTTTTTATCTCTTGATAAGCTCTTATCATTTATTGATATTTTTCAGGTGATGAAACTGCTCCATACATGAATTCAAGAGCTTTATTTTCACTTGTGACAGTTATTAGTCGGCATTCTCTCACATTCCACACAGGGTGGAGGGTGCCTTGGGGCTTTTCCTTTCTTAACTACCTGATTGTCAGACTATAAACCTGGCTTTAGTGGCTCAAAGCAGTTTATCCCCCCACAGCGGGTGGGTGTGGGGTCTGACTCTTTGATAAGCTGCAGGTCTGAAACGATTGTGGGACCATGTGCTCTCTGATATTGATGGTTTATGTTACTAAACCTTTTAAAAAAGGTTCACTACAAAAGCTGAACTACTCTTAGCTATTCTTTTAATCTACCTATCAGAAGCCTTTTAAGGATAAGAAATACAACATTAAAAGGAGGCATTTTTTGTATTAATTTTGAACTCCTGTTAATAAAATAGAAGTCTGACTCATTGTACATTTGTAATTGTGTGTTTTTACTCCCAGAGAAAGGACATAAATAGGATTATCCAGTCTTTTATTTTTTCAACTAATAAGTACAATGGTACCTTGGTTCATGAATGATTCTTTTTGCAAACAGTTTGGCTCACAGACAGAAACATTTGGCAGAATTTTTTTGTTTGCAAACTCTGCATCAGGTGACAAACATGACCCTGGCCGTCTTTTCCAAAACTGTAGAACAAATTAAGTCCATGAACCAAAGTACTCCCATAATACTGTATATACATCAGTGCCGAACTGACTGCCATCTCTGTCTACTGTAGGAAAACCCGTGAGTGAGGGGACTTTACAGCCAGAAGGATAATGCTTAATAGATACAGTAGAAATGATGTACGTGATCATTCAGAGGCATGAGGAATATGTTTATTACTAGGCATGGAGGAAACATGATATAAGATTAATTTGTAGTAATCTTAATCAGAATCTCCACAGGCCAAAGTACTGTTGGAATACTAACTTGTGACCTTGTTTATTTGAAAGGTTGCTACTCTCCTTGCAGAATTACCATTGGTGTTCTGTTATTGTAGTTACTGGAAATAAAATTTGGAAATTACCAAAAATGTGACCTTTTTTTGGTTCTAAATTTAGGATATAGTACTTCCTCTCAAATGTTCAAAGATGTTTTAACAGTGGAACTTCTTTTTCTTTCTTTTTTTTTTTTTTTTTACTGGGAATTGAACTCAGAACCTTGCACTTGCCAGGCAGGTGCTGTGCCACTCAGCTATATCCCCGGCCTGATCATTGACTCTTTGGTAAGCAGGAGATTGTGCCATTGAGGATTTGTGTCATGTTACAGGGGAGTGGGTTTGCTTTTCAAATCAAGTTGTGCTGTGAAGCTTCCAGTATCAGTCACGGCTTTCTAGTCATGCTGGTGTGACTGGGCATAAGCTGCTTTGTGCCAGGTAAAGAAGAGAAAAGCTAGAGAAGACACATGGCATAAGGTGAAGGAAACTGAGCAACGGAGGTGCTATGCAGTATTTGCATTTTCTAGTTTTCTTGAAACATGGTTCTTTTCTAGTGGCTGCTTTGCTTTAAAGAGTATACAAAGCTCACTGAAGCACCTGACTTCTCTCTAGTTTCAAGATTGCCTAGAGAGGAAAATTTCACAACCTAATGACCCACTGTAGTTCTTAATAAACAGCGGCACCTTGGTATTACAAAGTCGCACCAGTCTTCACCCATTATGTAAGGTGTATGAATATCCCTGGGCCCAAACAAAACCACACCAGATTTCCTGTAGGGACTGCCTTAGGTAACCTCCTCTGTACTGCAGAAGTGAAGGACCTTATGTGGTTCTCATTTCTCCACTAAGTCACCAAACTCCACATCCCTTCTTGTTTTTTCTGGAATGAGATTAATAATTTACCCTGGTTTACATTTAATGAAATGGAAACAGCAAGGATTCATTTTTCTATCAAAAAATTAATGACATTTTGTCAACAGAATGGATGAGTATATGGCTAATAGATGTGTATAGACAATGGAATTGGTTATTCATGAAGTTTTAAAATTATGTAATACTTACCTTTTTAACTTGGTTACCTATTAAAATAAGCCTTTCATGAGACTTCTGTTACCACAATTGAAAGCGTAACAGGCATGAGTGTTGCAGTTTCCATGTGGAAATCTCAGTCTCAGAGTTAGGTGTTCATGGCTGTAATTTTTTTTTAATGTGTGAGTTTTTGTAATGGCATTTAATGAGGGTTTGTGTAGCACAGTACTGTGCTCTGCTCCCTCTCCTCGGTGCTGCGCAGCTGGACCACTCCGCGTGAGGCAGGAAGCAGAGTGCAGGTGCCAGCAGAGGATGTGGGCATGGGGAGATGGTGTGGAGGGCGAGAAAGGGCCGAGTGTGTTATTCTTGACCACAACCTCTGTTCACTTGCTTGATTCAGCCAGTCCAACTCATATACTGGCAATTTTTAAGTACAATTCATATTTTAAGTGCAACTCAATACCTTATTATTATTTTTTTTTTTTTAGCATTTGTTCTCTGTCACATTTACCAAGTTTCAGTGTGTGGAGCTCTGAGATTCAGAGTGCTATAAAGATAAAATTCTTGTTAAAACTCTCAAGCAGACGTGTGGCAGTCTGCTTCTGGCCAGGTACCTAGATGAGTGGCTGCTGTTTGAGGAACACCTCCCCGCCACTGCGCTGTAGGCAGAGGAATTTTTTAGGTACTTGCTGTTTAGTTTGTCCCCCAACTTTAAGATAGGAAAATCTTATTCTTCGTTATGCTTCTTTAAAGCCTTTTTTCCTTATATTCTGAGTCAATTCCATGAAATCCTCTGCTGAGTCTGCCTTCAAATGAAGCAAGTATTGGTGACCCCGAACGTAGCCTCTTACCAGCTGGGTAGTGATGAGTCCGCATATGTCTCCAGGTAGCACCAGGCGTCCTTACACACGCAGCCCTAATGCTAGGGCTGTGTTGCAAAACTCGATTTGTACATTTTCCTGTTCCTGAGCTGAAAACCTAAATAGCAGCAGTCCTTGGCATGCTTTAGGGCGGTGGGTTTGGGTGGGGCTGTACGCGTCCCAGGAGTATGCAGACGATTAATCCATTGAGAAAATGTCAAAATGATTATTTGTATTTCTCATCCTTTTAAATTTCTATTTTTATGTGTTTTATAATGTACATAATATATTGTACAATTGTACACTTCTATAATTTATAAATAAATACATTTATTGGTGCATTATATTTTTTCTGATTTGGGTGAATGATCAAAAAACATTTGGACACCAAACTAAAGCGAAGGTTCAGACTTCCTGGACACAAGTGTACTGTGTTGGAGGCAAAGTTGGCTTGTGTCCAGTGGTCCTCATGCTCCCAGAATAACCACTAATCGGAAGCCGAGCAGGTGTGCTGGTGTGGGAAACAGGCCCCCACTGTCAGGAATGGAAGTGCGAGGGGCCGGTGAACAAAGGCTGCACCCGTTGGTGGCCTTGCAGCCAGTAGCGAGCTGCTGCCAGCTAAGGCTGTGAGGCCTCTGCTTGCCAGCTTCTGTTTGCTCAGCATTAATCTGATCTAGTGCGTAGGGGAGCTGTGTTCTTCTGGCCTTTCTGGACACCTGACATCTCCACTTTAAAGTCTGGGAAAATGGCAGCAATGGACCCAATTGAAGAGTGGTAACTTCACTTACATCTCTGTATTTTCTAGCTTGGTTCCAGTAGGGGGCGTTAAGACCTTTTTAAAAAAATGGTTTAATCTGAGGGTTTGTACCTTACAGTCTAGAATTACTTATCCTAAAATAGTGTGTCTTATCTGAGTCCTTTAATACATTAAGTATACTTCTAGGTTTTCTGTCTGGAAACATTAAGTACTTTTGCAACAAAATCTAGGAGATAATCTATTATTCATTGTACTAGAACTATTAGAGCAAGAGAATCAGGCAGTCAGGACACAAATTCTTTTGCAATATGTCGTTCCATGGTCAGTGTGAGCTCTACATGCAAGTTGATGAGTTAACCTGTCACTGTCATGGGTCCAGGGGCTTCGTGTACCCATGGCTGTGACCCTAAGTCAGTGTAGGTGATGTGGGTTGTGCCAGTGGATGCCGCACATACAGTGGGATCATATCGCTGGTGAGAAACAGCTTGGGACGTCCAGCCTAAAGGGATCTTGACCCTCTTCTGAGAGGGAGACAGCCTGCCATCCAAGGCTGTTAGCTACACAAACGTCTTTGCTGAGCTAGTCTAGAGAGTGTGCCTCTACTGCAGTGTACAGACGGGTGAGAAAACGAAGGAAGGTAGCCTGTGCGTTTGGAATTAACTCTGTAAAGGACCTCTTTACAAAGAGGCAGAGGAGCACTTATTTCTGAAAGGACTGAGTTCTGCTTACTGACAATTAGGACCTGTGAGGGCCATCTTGCCTTTTACAAATACTTTCATGTCAAAGATACTTCCATGTTACAGCTGAAGGTAGTTCACTGACCTGTGCATCCGCTAAGACACCCAGAACCTTCCAAGTCAAGTCCAGTAAGTTGGAATGGAAAAGAACCTTATACCCATTGTACATTGTAACCGCAAAGATTCTGGCGATTGCACCCTTCTCTTAACTGCCACCCTCTGCACAACAAACGAAACCTGCATCCTCCCCTTAGACAAACTCTTTCTGCTTCCGAGTGGTTCTTTGGATGATGGTTATCATTCTTTTAGTGCTGTCCTGTTCCAAATATGCGGCGCAAGCCGAGGGAACCATTAGACTGCCTTTGATTGAAATTATTACAGGACCTCTGAGACAGAACTCTTCCCCAGTTCCTCTGGAGGAAGATTTGTTTTCGTTCGTAACTGAAAAGTTATTTAGGAATGTTGCAGATGAGTAGGGAGGGTGGCCAGAGCTGCCAATAGGCATTTTGACCAAAAATAAGGCAAAATAAAATAAAGTTCAGTGAGAGGATGTAAATGCCCTGATGTTGAAGCAGCTCTGCGGACTCCCAGGCGGAGATCCAGGAGCAAGTACTAGGGTAGCCGCATTTGTACGCGTTGACCTGCGACTTTGTTACACGAGTCTGCAGTCATCCCAAGTTGCTCCAGCTTTTTAGTTTCTTGATTCTCTGCCACGTTCCTGAGCCTCCTCCAGTCACTCATGTGCTGTGTCGCCTTCCCAGTTGTCAGCATAACTTGACGGAGTGAGGGGTGTGAGGCGGTGTCCCGTGCTGCAAGGACACGGGACACGGCTGCTCTGCACAACCAGCTCTCGCTTCAGAACGAGCAGTCATCTTTTCCCAATCCCCAGGAGAGCTCACCCCACCCACTCACCCTTCACACAAAACACTGGTGGGGCCTATTATCATGGAAATTACAAGGATTAATGTGATTATCAGCAAAGTGCTTCTGAGAAGGGGAGATGAAACTGCAATGTTATGATCCACGGTGTTACTTCTTTGTACACTGAAAACCTCCACATATTTGAAGTCTGCTGACTTAATGACAGGGTGTCTCACTAAATGTCAGGAGTGACACTTCAGGAACAGCATGTTTCAGTCAGAGCTGAAGTTTGGCAATAATTGAACTTTGAGTAGAATTTTGACTGTTTCAGTACATTACAGGGAATAACTTTTAGGAGGAGGAACAACAGTATGATTTCCGCGGTTCCCTTTGCAGCTAGTACGAGGGTGCTTACAATCGGCTCGAACCGGTCCTTCATCCCAGCGTGCGGGGACAGGGACAACCCCCGGGAGTCCGGAGCGGCCTCTGGCGTGAGGGTGGGAAGTTCCTGGAAATGTGCGTAGGCACTGAGCACTTGGGAAACACTTGCTTTGCAGTCCGGTGTGGAACCAGCCGCCCTCCGGTCTCACCACGCTGATGTGTGGGAGGGAACTGGAGATGGGTTCCGTTCCACGGCTCCTTCCGGTGCACTCGCACGCGTGCACCCAGACAGCCCTCCAACGGGAGCCAGGAGGGCCGGGCCTGGCGTGGCTGCCCACTGCATCCAGCCTGCCCCAGCCACGGGTGCTCTGCACAGTGGCCTGGGTCTCACCTGAGTCGGACCCTCCCTCCATTCCGGAGCTCCCCTACTGTGTCCAGATGGGGGAGATTCCAGGTTGGGCGACTCCAACAAAAGATTCTTCTCATTTTAGAGATGCACATACGTTACTGCCATAAGGAATGTCCTGAGAGACACAGACACCCCCCACCCCCAGCCTTCAGTGTGGTTATCTCGACCTCAGGACCCAAGGCAGAGAGGCAGACGGCCCCGCTGGCCTCCTGGCTGCATTTGCTTTTTCTCTTGAGCTTTCACTTTACTTTCTCAACCTCCAGCATGCTGAAGGGTCCGCCGAGCCTCAGCAGACTTCCTACCGCCCCACACTGTTCTTTCTTGGAGAGTTTCTTTGCTCATGTTTTCTGCCGCAGGACTCGGGACTGAAGCTGAGAAAAGTGAGAACTGCTCTGTGGAGAGCGGTGTTCTAGAAATGCCAGGTAGGCTTAAATGCAAACCTACAAACATTTCTTCTTACAGATCTCTTTTTGCAACTATCCAGTTGCTAAAATGTAACCCAACAATGTATCAACATAAAATAACATTTAAAAATAAAACACTTAAGATCTCTTCCGGGCATGGCGACCAGCTGTGAAAGTGTCTTGCATACAGTTCTTTTCTCAAAGTAGCTGAAGTCTGATTCACTGCATGGAACATGTTTTACTGCCCGGAAATCTGAGCAGGTGTTCTGAACTGGTGGAATAAATATTTGCAGGTTAAATTCCTTGCGTTGCTGCCAATAAGCCTTTCCTGTTCAGCCTTAGCATCTTTATGTAACATTATTTTCAGCGTTTATTAATATGTGCATCTACTGTGGAAGAGTTGGTAGACAAGGCCTTCACCACAGCTGTGTTTTGGATTTCACCTCTGGAGGGAGAAGCTTGCTGGGAAGTGCTCTGAACCCAGGAGAAGGGAGGTTTTCTGTTTCAAAGATTAACTGGATGTTTGCCCAGTGGCCCAGGGGTAACCAGCTACTTTCGGTATGGACAAAGCAGCATAGCCCAGTGAGCCAGCTGACTCCATGGGAATCTTTCCAGCCTACTTCTTGCAAGGTGCCTAACACTTCTGAAGCTGGGGTTTCTGTCCCAAGGTCTTTTTGAGACAGGGTCTTGCTATGGAGTTCAGACTGTCCTTGAGCTCACTTTGTAGCCTAGGCTGGTCTCGAACTCACAACAATCCTCCTGCCTCAGCCTCCCGAGTGCTGGGGTTACCGGCATGCGCCACTATGCCTGGCTGATTCCTGAAATCTTAGAGAAACATTTAATGATGTTATTTTTGCTTTGAGGTACAGTACCACTCTAGTATGACTTTGGATGTCCATTTATCACAGAAAAATCAATCTGAGGTTAATATTGCTCATTGTGCTGGGACACAACATCTTACACCTATAAGTTAAAGGGGAAAAAGTCTAATTTAACTCATGGTCTCAGAGGGTTGAGTCCATGGTCAGCTGGCTGCAAGGCAGAAGCATCAGGGTGGAAAGGCATAGCGGAGCAAAGACACTTAGTTCAGTGTCACGGGAAGAAGAACAGGGAACAGGGTCAGGGAGGAGGGGCCAGGAACAATGTATAGTGCCCACGACCCACCCAGACACACCCAGAGTTTGCTCTCAGTCTTCTGAGTGATTCCCAAGCTTGACTGACACAACCATATCCCACCCTTTGCCAGCTTGATACCCAAACACAGCTCCTTAAACCATCCTTAAATAAACACAAGGTCATAATGCTACATAACATGATACAACTCCTGTGTACAACTTAAACGCAAAGATTCCTTTGCCCAAATCTGAACAGTTCCCGTATTTTTCAAGAGCCCAAGTCTAAGTCTTTTCTGAGATTCAAGGTAAACTCTTAGCTGTGAACCTCCATGAAAGTCAAATTACACAATTCCAAGGTACAGAGCCACAGGGTAAACATTCACACTCCACAAGGGAGGGGTGGGGGCTAAAAAGATAATAGGGTCAAAGCAAGATGGAGGCCCTGTGGGTGGCGTCTGGCAGTGGGGCACCTAGGGGCGAGATGTTTTCCAAAGGGCTTGGGCGGTCCCGCTCCTATGGCCTTGTTGGTTACAGCCCATAAAGCCTCTTGTGCTGGTTCCACTCAGTATCTGAAGCTTTCCTCAGCAGACCTTCCACAGTCATACAGCCAGAAAACAGAGCAGAGGAACAGTGCCAGAGGAAGGGGCCATACAGTACCCATGGTCATCCTCTAAGACCCACCCAGACACACCCAGGAGTGTCTGATTGGGTTCATTTAACATTATGATGTCAAGGTGCATGCATTTTCCTACAAATGACTCAAGTTTATATTTTTCATGGCAGAATAGTACTCCATTGTGTATAACTGTAGTTTTTTTTTTTTAATAAATAGAAAAACCTATCTTAAAATTCATGTGGAACTTCAAGGGACCCTCTAGTAACCAAAATAATCTTGAAAAAAGAAGAATGAAATAGGGGAATCCATATACCCTGACCTCAAAGCTTACTACAAAGACAGTAATCAACACTGTGGCAGTGACATAAAGACAGACATATAGACCTGTGGTATACAATAGTCAGTCCAGAAATAAACCCTTGCAGATATGGTCAAATGCTTGATAAAGGTGTGAAAACCATCCAATAGCAAAAGGACAGTATTTCCAACAAATGGTGCTGGGAAAAACTGTTCACAGAAAAAGAATGAAGTTGGACGTTTACTTAAAATCATATACAAATATTAAGTCAAAAATTATCAAAGGCCCAGGGACATAGCTCCATGGCACAGCCCCTGCCTGGCAAGTGTAAGGGCCTGAGTTTAATTCCTGGTACCAAAAAAAACTAAAAAAACAAAAAACAAAGACCTAAATGTAAGACCCAAAACTATAAAAACTCTTAGAAAGCAAAAGGAGAAATTTTCATGACATTTTATTTGATAATTAGGCGCTGAAATAAAAAATAAAACTTGGACTTCTTGAAAATTAAAACATTTTATGGATCAAAAGGTGTTATCAAGCAAGTAAAAAGACAACCCATAGCATGTGAGAAAATATTTGTAAGTCACATATAGCAAGAGTGAACCCCTAAAACTCACCAAAGGCAAACTACCTGGTTCAAAAATGGGCGAAAGACTTGAACAGACATTTCTCCAAAATTTATATATAAATAGCCAATAAGCAGATTAAAATGCTCAATATCACTAACAATTATGGAAATGGAAATTAGAACTACAGTGAGATGCCATCTCATATCCGACAGGATGGCTACTATAAAAAAACAAGAGTCACTAAGAACACAGAGAAACTGGAGCCCCCTGCACTACTGGCAGAACTGTTAAGATTGTGCAGCTGTTGTGGAAAACAGTAGGGCAGTTGCTTAAGTGATTTTCATCCAAGCCAGAGTTTTTACTTCCGGACATATATCAAACAAAACTGAGAGCAGGATGTCAACGAGATTTATACATGCACATTCAGAATAGCATTATTCACAGCCAGGCCCAGTAGTGCAGGTTTGTAATCCCAGCACTTCAGATGCTGAGGCAGGAGGATCACCACAAGCTCAAGGCCACCTTGGGGTACATAGTTCAAGGCCAATCTGGGCTACAAAGTGAGTTCAAGGCCAGTCTAAACTGTATAGCAAGACCCCGTCTCAAAAAAAAAATACAATATAACAAGTGGCATTACTTACAATAGTTAACCCATGGAAGCAACCCAAGTGTCCATGAATGAATGACTGCATGGATAAAACAAAATTACTCGACCTTAAAAAGGAAAGAAATGCTAGTGTATCCTAAAACATTGATGAACTTTGCAGATGTTACACTAAATGTTGTGCTAAGTGATACTAGCTAGTCGTAAAGACACATACTACCCGATTCCACTTCTATGAGGCACGTAGAGTACTCAGAATCATAAAGACACAGAGCAGAATGGTGCTTTCTGGAGCTTGGAGGGGCGGGAAGTGCGGAGTTCTTGTTTACTGGGCTTCAGGTTCACAAGATGAAGTACGTGGTGGGGGTAGTCGCACAACTTTATGAATGCACTTAATACCACTGACGTATATTTTAAAATGATTAAGATGGTAAGCTTTATGTTACATGTATTTTACAATAAAAATTGGGGAGAAAAAAGAGTAGGAATTAGACGGCGTGGTATTGGGAGACGGGGACTCCAGAAACAGAGCCGCGTCTGAGGGCCGGCGTAGGCACCCCACGGAATCGGCAAGCAAGCGCTGCGGCACACGGTGGGGAAAGAAAAACACTTTCAGAGATGGGCAATAGCATGTGCATTTGGCTGAAAAAGTGATATATTGCCCCAGTCTTCTGCCTCACACAGTTAATTCTAGGTGGCTCAAAAACCTAAATTTGAAAGGCAAAACAATACAATTTTCAGGATGTATTATAGGAGAATATATTCCTGACCTCAGTGTAGGAAAAGATTTCTTAAACAGGCTATAAAAAGTCTTTCCAAGATGGAAAAAGATTGATGAATTAGATTCAAATGAGGACTCTCTATTTTTCAAAGACACAATAAAGAAACATGAAATGCAAGCCTCAGAGTGGCAGAAAAGACTTACCATGCACGTAACGTGAAGAACTCGCCTCCACGCTGAACAAACTACAAACTGGTAAGGAAAACAGATGGAAAATGACGGGTAGATTTTCAAGGCACTTTCCATTGTAGACTGGGGCTTCAGAAGAGACCGTGAAGGGGAGTTAGAGGCAGGAGACGTCAGGAACAAGAGCTTACTGTGTAGTGGAGCGTTGGGGCGCAAGCCTGTAATCCCAGCACTCAGGAGGCTGAGGCAGGAGGATTGTTGTGAGTTCGAGACCAGCCTGGGCTACAAAGTGAAATCAAGGCCAGCCTTAACTGGATAAAGAGACCCTGTCTCAAAAAAAAAAAAAAGAGAAGTCACACAGGTAGATAGGGGCTGGACTCCATGTGGGCCTGGTCAAACCTGGGCAGACCTTTGTCCTATGTTAAGCTGAAGAGGCAGTGACCGCGGACAGGGTAGCTCTGTGCAGTGGACCACACTCCCCACAGCTGGGTAGCAGCTAGCACAGGGCTCGTCCCCTTGTGTGCATGCTGGTGGCAGCTTCTGGACTGAATGAGCCGCTTCGCCCTCTGTTACCACCAGGGGGCGACACGCAACCGAGACGGGATCTGGGACATTCACCGCAGGCAGGAGCACCGCGGCCGGCTGAGCTGAGCGGGTAGGGCTGCCGCTCTGCTGTGGGCTCCGGGCTCTTCCCGCCAAGTCCCAGGCGCCAGCTGCTTCTCCTTGAAGTCTTAGCTGCAGAAGAGGCTCGGTGCTGTTGCCACCCCGGAGGAGGACAGCCATGCTCCCCGCCTCATAGAGGCAACTGAGCTCATTTTTCAGGGCCTCTCACCCGGGCAGGAGGCAAATGCCACTCACTGTTCTGGAAACAGAGTTCATGTTAAGCCACCCCTCCTTCCCCCACCTGAGCTCTGCCCTGGGCTGGCTTTGGGACCGGGAGTAGGGTTGCTAGATGGAACACACACTGGAAGGCAGGTCTGGTTAAGCTTGAGTTTCAGATAAACACATATTTTTTTTCTGTAAGTACGCCCCATAAAATATCCTATATATTTTTTTTACTTCTACCAAAAAACAAACAAACCAAAAAAAATCGTATTTGATATGAAATTCAAATTTGACTTGGTGTCTTATTATTCCTAGAACCTTAGCCAAGAATGAATTTAGCAGGGGGGAAGGTTTGGGGGGAAATAGCAGAACATGTAAAGCCTTCCTACAGTCCTTTAAAAATACCAGCGCCTTCTATTCTGTTTCAGGTAAACTTAAGTATAACCTCATCTACGACATGGCCCCAGGCCGTTTTATGCCCAGAGGGCTCACATGCTCCCACACAAGTGTGACTCTGCTTACACTACATTTAGTCTGGGCCAAGAACTCAATGTGTAAAGAACAAGCCCCTTCAAACTTCCCGAATCTCCCCACTTGCCCTTGGTGAGCTTGTTTCTCTCCTCGCACCGGGGAGCCCCACTGAAGACAGCACAAGCTCAGGTGTAGACTCGCTGTTCCAGGGTCCTGGCCACCCGGTCTTGGAGGAGAGGGAGCCAGTTGAATCAGAACTGGAGGGCTATGGCGACAAAGTGCCACAAGCTGGAGGCCTTGACCAGCAGAAATTCATGGGCTCAGCATCCTGGAGGCTGAGCCCAAAATCAAAGCGTTGCTCAGGCTGGTTTCTTCTGAAGATGGTGAGTGAAGCACGTTCCAGGCCTGCCACGCTGGCTGTGTCCAAATTTCTTTTTTTATGAGGCAATCAGTCCACCCTAATTATTTCACTTTAATGCTTAGTTCTGTAAAGACCCTATGTACAAATAAGGTCACATTCTGAGGTATTGGGGATGAGAATCCCAGCATGTCTTTTTGGAGGTGGACATAGTTAAACTCATAACAACACAGAAACCCTCAGGAATGGGGAAGCCGCTCACTGGTGCCTGAGAGCTGACTCTTCCATGGAGTGCCATCAGCTCTTCCATAGACAGGGCCTCGGCTACCTGGCTGGGACCTTCAGGAAGCTCATGGCATCCTGAAAGCGCTGATCTCATGGGTGAACTGGTGTCACTGTTGAACACCGGGCTGGGTCCAAAGCCAGACTCAGCTCCTGCTGAGCTCCTGGCAGGAGAGGGACCTTCCTGTCCACCATGGGCCTGTGTGAGGCGTTTACCTCGGGGCTGCTTCTCTTCCCAGAGCAAAGCCCTTGTTTGCTATCACTGCAGGTGGGACCAGGACCTGACACAGAACATGCCACAGATTTACCCAACACATGTAGCATTTGAGTTCAGTGGAGAGCTGGGCATGGGTCCAGAAAAGAAAAACAAGGGCCAGCCATTTGGAGGATCTGAGGTAAAAATTTAATAAGATGTGTAGTAAATGTTCATGGTAATTTCAGTCTCATAAAACCCAGCCTCCCCACACTGTATCCCCTTACTCAGACAATAAAGCTCTCATGCAGCTCCACGTTCTGTCCCATGTAATCGAAAGCTGAGGACTCAGGAAAGCACCCTTGCTTCTTGCTTTCTGTGGCGCGTAGTCACTGAAGAGCTTCACATTCACCTTCTCATTCTCGCAAGGTTTTAATATTCTAATTAGCATCAGAGGATGGTAAAGGCAAGTGAGAAAATTCCAGTTTCTCCACTGGGTCAAAGAGACAAAGGAGTCTGGTCAGTCACTGTGCAATTTCCGGAGAACCATCGCCTTGGCAAGTGGAAGACCAGGCCAGGGGCAAACCAGCTTGCAGGACCTCCCACCCCTCCCACTTCTGCCCTGTGAGCCAGCGTCTAGGGGATGCAGCAGCGCTTCCTGGGGAGTCAGGGCCACTCTCTCTTGCTGCACTGAAACACGTTTTTCAATCCTTCAGCCTAGTTTCAGGCGCCTGTTTTGCCAGAGTGAAAGCCTCCGTGTCACCGTGTTGGAAGTGATGGTTTAGGTGTTAATCTTCCTAAAATATACCCTGTGTGTAACTTTGATGCAAACTTTGGCGTGCGGGCCAGTGAGGTAGGGTCTGTGAGCACCATTTGTGGCTCTAGAGGTAGCTGTTTGGGAAAGGAAGTGAGTCCGATTTTCAAAATAATGTCATTTTGCAAAGTGAGGATGCCTTGATACCGCTGGGGGCTGCAGGGGCAGCTGGGGGCTCCACACCCTTCCACGCGCACCTTGAAGTCTGATACGGCTGAGGGCTGAGAACAAGTCCCTGCTGAGAACCAGTTCCCGCGTCAGCTCCTCTTGATGTGAGCACATCAGTAACGCTCCCCGTGCGTTTAAGGTAAGAAGGGCCTGCACAGATCATTCCACTGGGTCACCTCGTACACGGCATCACCTCCTCCTCTGCCGGCCTCCCTGGTGCCCTGCTTCAACGTAACAGACGCCGGCTGCCCATCATGCGCGCTGTACGGCCGGCTCGCGGTTTCTTGTCTCCTTACCCACATTCACGTCTGTTTCCCGCCGTGTGAGTACTCCATGCCGTGACTCATGCTTTATTTTGGAATTCTCCTCCCTCTGCCGTCTTAGCGTCCGGCTTCGGTTTAGCAGGCACTCTCGTTTCATTCCGATGCGGAAGTCTGGGGGATTTCCACTACTCACTGTGCCATTTGTCTTTATTTAAAACTGTCCCCCATTCTTTTGTTTTATTTTCTCTCTCTCCCTCTCGGGGTGTAGCAGGAGGGTGGGGGTCCTTGGGCTGACCAATAGGACATTCCCCGCAGCCCTGGCCCTGACGCTTCTGCCCTCCGCATTGGTGGCCGCTCTGGTTCCCGAGGACAGTGACCTGTGCCAAAGCCCCCTTCCGGTTTCTGCACATCTGGGTTGGTTACTCCCTCTGCAAACACACTCGCTCTCCTCCCCAAAGCTGACCGTGCCTGTGCCTGTGCCTCGAAAGCCCCTCTGGAGGCCCCGGTAAGCACAGCACAGGCGTTCCTAGCGGGGCGGGGCAGGCAGGATGGCGAAGGTGTTGGCGAGTGATAGAAAGTGTACTTGTGTGCGGCGGGGGCAGTTCTCCGCACTTTGGAATATCTGGGGGTCAAGTGGCATCGAAGTTTTCTGATCGCTGCAAAACAGTTTGCTCTAGGTTTAGCCAGTTCTAGGATGTCTTTAAACTTCGGCTTGATGACCTTCTAAAAGGGCACTGGAATGATGTTTCTGGCCATTCCCAGAGAGAGAGAGCCCTTGGATTCTGTGTAAAGCAGTGTATACAGAGATGTGCGAAGGAGGAACGTGTCCCGTGACACAGGGCAGGCCTGCGCGGCTGAGCTCTGTAGCCAGGACCTCTGTGAAAACTGGATGTTAGAAATGTTTAAAAAGTATTCAGTACCATTTATATCATTTTTCAAACCGACATTTATCGAGTGCTTTTGACAGGCCAGGTCTTGTCTGAGCACTTTGAGTAATCCATACAACTGATCTGTTTTCCCGTCCCCCTCACAGAGGCAGGACCCGACACCCACACAGGTTATGTAATCTGCCAGAAGTTACTCACTGAGCACGTCCAAGTCAGGAGTCCAGCCCGGGTGCTGGGTGGGCAGTGTTGTTGCTGTCCCTGTGACTGTAAGAGCCCTGGTGCAGGCCGCAGGCAGCCCAGTGCCTGGCAGGGAAGGGCTCTAGGTTAAGTGTGAGCTGGCTGACTAGTGAGAGATGCTTTAAAATAAAAGGGGAAAGAATCCTGAGCTCTGTAAAGGTGACACCCACAACCCACCTTTCCCACTGTCAGATGCTGCTATGGGGAGCAGCCTGGACGGGTGTGTGGGTGAGGGGTCCGTGGAACAGGCTGATCCCAGGCCTCAGCCTTGACCACCTCCCCTCTGGGAAAATGTTTTGCTGAGTGATTTTATTTAAAACCTTCTCTCCTTGCAGCATCTCTGACACCCCCCGTCCCCTGTTCCTGCTTACTTTTCTTCTTTAATGCTCACCACCCTTTACGTTTCGGTGTGTGTATTTTATTTTCTTGCCTGCTGTCTATCTCCCCACAGCAGAGATTTCGGGTTATTTAGTAAATAAACCACACCTGACACAGTGCTTGGCATTCCAGGGGCACTTATAACCTCGTGATTATAAGCAAGTGAAGCTCCTGTTCTTTCTGCCAGCATAAGTTAGGACGTTCACTACTCAGGAATCTGTGCACATCTGATATGACAGCGAGCTCAGAAGAGCTCAAGTTGTCCTACATTCCCTGTCTGGAGAGCTGTGCCCTGGTCACAGTAGCTATTCCAGACCAGGACCCAGCACTTAACAGGGCATGGGCTCTGCTTTCAAGGAAGTCTCTCTACTGGATTCAGAACTCTTAGAATCTAGGGTAGTAGCTGCTCACAGCATTTAATGAATCAAGGTTTCTTATTCACTCACCCATCATTTCACAAACATTTCTTGAGGGCCCTATGTGGCAGGCACTGTCCTGGGCTCTACACTGATCACTGGGTGTCTATAACAGACACACTTCAAGAAGACACTTGAAGTGTCTAGCTCAAGAGTGACAGTGAAGTACTTTCATAAAGACTGTGCAATCACAAGGCAAGCTTCAATTAGGAGGAATAAAGCAGTCAAATTAGTTTTAAAGCTTTACAAACTACGTTTACAATTTTTATTTGAATTTTATTTATTTATTTGTTTTGTCTTTTTAAGACAGTGTCTTGCTATGCAGTTCAGGCCAAAGTGTCCTTGAGCTCACTTTGTAGCCCAGTTATTTGAATTTATAATTAAATCATATCATGCTTTTAAAACTTACAACCACTCTTGGGTTAAAGTGAATCGCGTCTGTGGCTTTTGTGGGCTCCTCCACTCTCAGAGGCAGGAGACCAAGAGGTTTCTTTTCCTCCTATCTTTTTGTGTCTTCTGGATCTTTAATGGAGATGCTTAAATATTTTTTAATTTAACAATTTTTTTAAAAAAATTAGGGATGTGTGCATTTATCACCTATCAAGAAAGAAATGTAAAAGGCAAATAATTCTATGTGATTTATATCAAAGATAACTTCTCCCTGTCCACCCCTCCCCACTTTCCGATGAGAGCTGCCCGTTCCCTGGTGAAGCTGATAAATGAAGAAGTGTCAGGGGAAGCACCTGCTAGTACGGCTGGGGGGTGACAACCCAAACCCCAAGCTCGTGGGGTTTGCGCAGAAGCACATTAGACACACTAATTTATGTGGATGGGCACCAGAATGTCAGAAAATGAGCACTCAGAGCTCATGATTGGCTCTCCAATCTCCCAAACACACCAGAAATACTACTCCCTTATTCAGTGTGTGTACATTTCAGAAGCCCAGGCAGCAGTGGGAGGGCTTCCATCTTGGAGCACCATGCTGGTTCCTGATGGTTCCATACCATTGACCCCTCCATGCAAATCCCACACGGAGCTCTCTGATGCCCTGCTGAGAAGGCTGCCCGGCTCAGTTCTTCTGGGTTTGTGAGTCATGATGACACTTGATGTATTCCTGAGAGTAGTGGCCGTGGTGGTGAGGAAAAGGTCAAGACTGGGAGTCACAGCTCATGATGGGCTCTGGAACTGTGTGGCTCTGCAGCCCTCAGGATATGAAAGGTGAGGCCATTTGAAAGACTGCAAATACATCCCTGTAAAAATAATGGCTTCGAGAATGTTGTATTCCAGAATGTCATGGCCTCAGACCATATCTCAGCTGAAAAAGGAGTGCATGGCATTGTTGGTGAAGCATGTGGCATATGTAGCTTGAACCACTTCCCAAATAAACAGGATTTAGTAGGCACACCCATTTGGAAATGGCTGTCATTTAAGCAGATTCTAACCTGATTCTCTCTCTCTCTCTTTTTTAGGGAAACGGAAGTCTAAATAACACAATGTGTATTATGCTTTGTTTATATGAATTAAAATATTGATTAAGGAATGTCATCACCTTGTGTTTGAGGAATCACCACACCTGTCAGGGAAGTCAGAGGTCTTCACGGAGTAAGCCATCCCTGCCCCAGCCCAGCAGGCAGGTGACTGAATGCTGAGACCAGCATGTTGCTTGGGAAGCCAAGAGCCAAGGAGGAGGCTCACACTGCTGGGGGCCCTGGCTTGAAAGGTCCCAAGGCCTTTTGATGTGGTTGGAGATCCCATATTTGGAAGTTGGAGTTTAGGTCTGGTTGCTGGGTGTCTCACGTGGAGTTGTATCAGTTCAGAAGTTAATGTGGCCTCTGTGTGGGAGAGGATAGAGCTCAGAGTGAAAGAAGACTTAGTGGCTTTTTTCTTTTTGAGACAGGGTCTCACTATGTAGTTCAAGCCCAGGATGGCTTCAAACTCACAGGGATGCTCATGTGATCCTCCTGTCTCAGCCTTCCAAGTGCCAGGATGATAGGCAGGTGCCACCATGCCCTGCTTCTCATAGTTTTAATTTAAAAGACTCACTTTTATCTTTTTGTAGCCTTTTGAAATACAGCTACTTGTTCTCAGACTGTTAATACAATAGATTAGATCTTCTAGGATCCTAGTCATAATTTTTTTTTTTAAAATTTCTCTCTGCATCTTGTCTGTTTTCTCCAGATTCCTTTTTGACCCTTATGGTGGGTTTGGTCTCTCATGCCAGAGGCTCAGACTTAATAGACCTTTACATCGGTCATCGGAAGCTTTCTACATAGTCACCAGGGAAGCTTTCCCATCTTTCCCACCTTGTAAATGAGCCTCATCTGTGAGTGTGGAGGGCTTTTCTCATGGGCGTCAGTCTCCCCGGAGGAAGTCTCCAGTGTCTCTGGGGCACAGGGGTGCTAAAAGCTTGTTTGGCCACTGAGTGGGGTAGGGGGTGTCAGTCTCACTGCTACGGGTGGGAATTACAGGAATTTATTTTGTGTGCGGCACATCTGATCTCATTCCTCCTGGGGAGCTGGGCATGAGCGGGACACGTCTTTGTCCCTGTCTGAGGGGCTTCTCCTCCCTCCATCCCCTGGACTTCTTCCCTTGGGGGGGGCAAGTGTTTATAGTGTGCTCCTCCTGGGAAGTTGCTACATGTATGCAGCACATCCAGCTCTTTTTTTTCTGATCCCATTCTCCTCCCCTCCCAGAACTCTTTTTTTCTGTGTAGCACCTCTCTCCTCGGCTGGCCCTGGCCCTAGAGAGAAGACTAAGTGTCCTTTCAGCTTAGAGGGCCCTGGAGCGGATCCAGCCACATCCCTCCTTCGCAGATCCCTGGAGCCTCCAATGCAGAGGCTTTGTGGCTGCATGGTGTGAGGCGTGTGCTCCTTGAGACTCCCCCGGGCCCCATCAGGGTACCCGGTCACATTTCTCAGGTCTACCTGAGCAGTCCCCATTGGTCAGTCTGCTTTGCAGCTGCTACAGTTTTGAAGTGCCCCGTCATGTCCGTCCGCCTGCCACAGAATATTCACACTGTTTAAATTCCCTCTTCCAGGGCTGAGGATGCAACTCCGTAGTAGAGCGCCTGCCGGCCCGCAACAAGCCTAGGTTGTTTTATCCCCAAGCAAAGAACCAAACCAAACCAAATCTCTGCCTATAGAGGCGAGTGATGCACCCACGCCAGGCGCTGTTCTCGTGAATCCTGGTTGCCTGCAGGAGAAGCAAAAGTGCTCAGGGCTTGAACTTGACCAGTCACAAACCCGGCAGGCCAGAATCCCTGCGCCCCGCTCCGCGCTTCTGAGCAAACCTGGGCCTTTCTAGGTAAGCGCTCTTCATTTTCCGGGTTTGCCTTTCATATCTCTAGTTGTTCATAGCAATGTAACTGGGTTGGACCCTTCTATACAAATCGGGGAGGCCTGACATTCCTCCCTGGAGAGTCCCCCAAACTCTCTAGGTTTCACGCTGGTCCAGCAAGGTGGTTGCTGCTTTTACTCCCTAAACGGTACTGTCACGGCCAAAAGCAGGCTGTCCCGCCGCCCCCCACGGAGCGCCAGCTCCCGGCCCCTCAGCCTCCCGGCCTCGCCACGTGGCCTGTGGCCTGGGCAGGGCGCGGTCGCCCCCTCCCCGGGCTGCCGAGGCGACCAGAGCGCGCGCTTCCCTGACTGCACTGTCCCCGGGGCGTTGGCCCCCGCTCTCCGCCCCGCGCGAGCCCTTGCACCCCGGCCCCTGCCTCTTCCCCAGACCGCAGCCTCAGCGCGCGTTGCCGTTGCCCTGGCTCGGGCTTCTCTGGCGCTGTCTTGGTTTCCGCTGCGTGGGCCCGGGGCGCGGACCTTCTCTTCTCCAGTTTCCAGAGCGGTTCAGCCTCATCCAGCCTTTCACTCTTTCCGTGGTCTCTTCGAGGCGAGGTCACAGCGGGACCTCTGCCATCTCCACGCCCCAGGCAGCTCCAGGGCCGGAGAGGACTGAAGCCACTCAGAAGCCTGGTAGCTGTCGTTGCTTCAGGCATGGGAGCAACTCAATTCTAGCCAATGAAACGAGGGAATAAGGGTTCCAGGAAAGATGCTGCCTCTCTCTCTTCTGTGGAAACCACCAGGAGAAGTTTCCATTGTGTTGGAACAAGGATATGGAGCCTTACGGCACCTGGCAGCCTTATTGTAACCATGAGGGAAAACAGGCATACAATGATTCACACCCAGCCTTTGTGTGAGCAGTTGAATCATCCTCACCTAAAACTCTCTGAACTCCTTGCCCGAGTGCTCTTTTATTTTTTCAAAAGCCAGCCTGAGCTGTTTTTGCCATAGCATACAGCCTTCCTTCCCTCTTCCTTCCTCTTCTTATGCTCAGTGCCTGGGTTCAGTTTCCAGCTTGGGCAGGCTTCCTGCAGACATGAGCCATACTTTAAGCTGGCTGTCTGCTAGAGGAATGTATTCATCAGTGGCTTCTTATTCACCAACCTGCTGGTTTTTATCAAAGAAAATGAAAAAATTCAGAGTGTTTCATCTGCACTGAGAGTCCAGTTTGCTGTGGAAGGCAGGGGCTGTGTGCTTGCTTCTGACCAAGGACTTGGTGCTGGTGCTGGAGACCTTCCCTCAAAGAAAGAGAGACTGAGCCTCAGGGGCGGTGACTTCATTCTCCAGTCAGATCCCCAAAGTCTATTTTCTTTTATTTTAAGGAGAAAATAAACAATACAAATGATACAGAATTTTAAAACAAGATGATAGGAAATTAACAGTGGTTATTATATTGCATGCTATAAGACACAGGCTTGCAAAACTGATCAAACAATACAAGCACTAACTGTTCCTTCCAGTGAACTTAAATGAAAAATTTAAAAACATGGAGTCTCTCTTTGGCAAACCCTATTTATATATACCCCATTTTCCTCATCTCCCCTTACATCCACCCCCACTGAGTTTCTGAAGAAACTGAACCAAGAAGCAGCTTTTTTTAATCAGCTGAAATTTCATATGCTTGGTACTTTATTTGAAGGCTTTCTTAGGGCCTCTTGGAGCACACGTAGAAGTTGGGCTAAGGTTGATACTTTCAGTTGTAGAAGTTTCTCGCACTCCAGGTTTTGATTCACATACACAAATGGGGCGTGGGGGTGGGCTACAGGAAAAAAGGGAAACTTAGGAGATAGAAGAACTCTGGGGCTTGGAGGGCATGGCTCAGTGCTAGAGCCCTTGCCTACTATGCTTGAGCTCCTGGGTTTCATCTCTAGCAGTATTAAAAAAAAGAAAGAAAGGAAAGAGAAAGTGTTTACAGAGTATGAACCTTAAAAGTCACATATGTTTAAAAGAAACACAGTTTGGGGGCCAGGGATTTAGCGCAGTGGCATAGCACCTGCCTGCCAAGTGTGAGGGGCTGAGTTTGATTCCCGGTATCTCCACCTCACAAGAAAACTCAAAAGGGATCCCAAAGAGATAATATTTCAATAGCTAAAGGAGGAGAGAAATAGTAGACAGATGTTTTCCTTTCGACTTTAGCACATATATTAATGTAATGACAGATTTCTAAAATTAATCATTTCCGGGGGTGAGAACCAGATGATAAAGCTTGTGCTAACACTGATCAAGATTAGTTCACTTTAGCCCTTTATCTCTCTCATTCACTCAGAAATATGTATTTCTTGGTTTCTTACCATAGACCAGGCACTGCATTCATGCTGAGGATGCAATGGAGTACAAGGTCCCTTACCCACCATCTTGGAATTTGCAGATGTGTGGCCAGTGGAAAGTCCCGATGTTGGTGCCCTCCTCACACCACCCCCTGCCCTGGACCGAGGGCCTCTGGGAGGTTCTCCTCCCAACCTGCCAGACCTTGAGAGAAGTTTCCACTAAGACAAACCCTGAATAACAGCCCAGTCACGGGCTTGAAAAAGCAAGGGAGGAGGCCCTATAAAAGGGACAGGTTTTGGGTCCAGGAAAATTTGAGTGAGTCATTTTTTATTTAGATAGGAGTGATTTTCACTTCATGTGATCACCATCTCACTGTGTCTAGCTCATGGCTTTACTAAAACTAAGGCAGGGTTTTTTCGCTCTGAGAGGACCCCATGGAGGGTGGGAGAAGGAGGCCTGTCCCTGCTTGGACTCTGGAAATAGTCAGGAGGAGGAAGCCCAGAGAGAGGGACAGGAGGATGACTGGGGGAAGCTGGGGACACTGTTCAGACTTGAAGCTCAGTCAGCAGCTGAATGTGACCTACAACCATGGGGCAAATATCTTGGTTTTTTTTTCAGTGGTAAGACTTGAAGGTTCAGGTTTATGAGAAGTGGAAGCAACTCTGCCAAGTGACAAGGGAAAACTCTGTTATAATTAGACACCTTCTACTGCTGCAAAAGAAGTGGGTGATGCTTTGCAAAAAATGTGGAAAAGAAAGAGTAAAGGGTTAAAAATCATTCATAATTTTACCACCATGCGATCATTACTCTCAACATAGTGCCCATATTTTCTAAATAATTATTTGTTCCACATAAAATTATATTCTGCCTATTATTTTGCAACCTGCAATTTCTTCCTCTTTTTTCAGTTCTTGGGACGAAGCCAGGGTCTCACCCTTGATAAGCCAGTGTTCTACCATGGAGCTGTGTCCGCACCTCATGTTTTATTTTCTTCTGTAACATCTACATTCATCAGTGTGTTCCTTGCTTGGACAGATCACCCGACACCCTCAGCGTAAAGGAGGGTATGTTTAATCTGGCTCATGGTTTCAATCCAGGGTTGGCTGGCTCCATGACAGGAGCACCATGACAGGAGGGTATGGCAGAACACAGCTCCTCACTCCACGGTGGATGGGAAGCAGGGCAGGGAACGGTGCCAGAGAGGAAGAGACAGGGGCCCAGACACAGTACCCAAGGTCGTGCCTCCATGACCCACCCAGAAATATACTTTACTAATACCTTAGGTGTGTCCATGCCAATCAGTTTGACAGCCCCACCCTTTGTCAACCTGATACCCAGACACATCTCCTTAAACCATATTTAATCCCAAATAAAGATATGTACAATTTCATTATTCACCTAGCCTGATACAACTGTCCTATGTATAACCAGTGATGCACTAATTCCCTTCTTAAAGTCTCAACAGTTTCAGCATTACCCAAGTTCAAGCACAAAGTCTCCTCTGAGACGCAAAGCAAATTCTTAGCTGTAAACCCTTGGAAATTAAAAAAGCAAGCTCTATATTCCCAATATAAAGTGGTGCTATGGAGTAAACATTCCCTTTCCACAAAGGATAGATAGGGGATAGAAAAGATTAGTACCAAAAGCAAGACCAAATTCAGCAGAGTAACCATATGCCTCATACTTCCCATAGCCCTGAAGATTCTCAACCTTCAGGAAAACTTACGGCAAAGTGTGTTAAATGATGTGAAAGAAAACTTGCGGGGCCACTTGAGTACAGAGGGCTGGGTCTCCTTTTCCTACTTCAGGAAATGAATCTTGGCTTTTCCTCCGTTCTTTCTCCACACTCTCTTCTTGGTACCTCTGCCTCAAATCAATAATTCAAAGTGCTAGTTTATCCAGTCTTATTTATACTGTTGAGAGAGTGGTGTTATTGATATATTGTATGCTTTTGCCCATTAGTGATCATGGCCATATCACGGTCACCGCCAAGCATGCCTCCAACACAAAGCGTTGCCAGTGAAAGCGGTTCATAGGATTGTGGAATGTCAGAAGCAAAACCGCTATCTTGTCCCTATTACTGTCCTCCCTGTTGAAGAGAAGCAATGACTTGACCACTGTCACTGGATTCCTAGCAAAGCTGGAACAGGGGGCAGGGCAGAGGTCATGTAGTAGAGTGATTAATTCTGGTGTTTTTGGTGACAGACTGGCTATATGAATCCTATACCCACCACTTCTGAGCTGTGTGACTTTGGAAAGGTTATTAAAAATTCCTAAGTCTCGGTTTCCTTATCTGTGGAGTGGGAATGATACATATGTCATCAAACTGTTGGAAATCGGATACTATATGAAACAGTCAAGGTCAGCTATTACCATGACAACAAAGCTTGCACTAATATTACCACCTTACAGTTTGCATTTGAGACACCCCAGTGTTAACTTGCTCCTTGGGTTAGCTCTTACTGACTACCGACCAAGTAAGGTTTGTGCGACAAGAGTGAACCATGCTGCCTGTGATCTGGAAAAGAAGTGTAACAACAGTGCCAGGGACAGGGAAGAACATGGCCCCGCCAGAGCTCCTGAGGACCAGCCAGGACTGGGTAAGATTTAGAATATTCTCTCAGAGGAAGTCTTGTTTTTCTTAATAGATCCCCTAGTTCACATCAGTCATCCTACCAAACTTTTACATGCTTAACTTTTTCTTCAATTAAAAACACTTGGGACCCCTAAAAATGCCAATTGCATTTCTTGATGCCTATTTCATGTCTGTCTATCTATCTATCTGTATTTATCATCTCCAGCGTTAGTTAATTTCAGTTTTAGGCATCATTGCAAAGGTGATCAGATGACCAGCTGGATGGCAGCCCCGGCATCCTGGACACATCTGACCTAGGGACGAGCCACAGTGATAGCTCTTTGGGGAGGAAGCAGAGAAATGCGGGCCTCAGGGATCAGAATGAGAAACCCCACCAGAACTGGGCAGAAAACCACAATCTCCTTTTTAAATTTTTAAAAAATTTCAATTGTGCTAAGCTTTTTTATTTTTTCACAGGGCTTGGGGAATAGTTTTAAACATTAAGAAAGATGTATTTTATTTATCCAAATAAGTATTTTAAAATGAAGACCAGTTTAGTGTCTCAGCCCATTCAAGGTGCTTTGGAGCTAATGTGGTATGAGGTTGAGTGTGAGCTCGCACGCCGAACCACAGCCACTCTGGCTAGGACAGAGGTGCAGGCCATAAGTAAATCACCCCTCACATCTAATTTTCTCTTCCCTCCTTCTCCTTCTCCTCCTCCCTCTTTAATATAATCAGTTTATATGAAAATGATCAAAATGAAAAACTACTAAACTTCACTTTTCCCTCGTGAAGCAAAAAATCAAAATCCGATGACGGAGTACACTAAAGGAGTAAATTTCTTTTTGTTCAATAAGTGCAGTGCTTTGATTTTAAAAAGTCTTCCTATCGTCATAATTTAAAGAGAGAAAGTTTTTATTTCTTTCTAACGTGACTGCACATATATTCAGGAAAACCTCAGGTTGTAGTTGAATTTTTTACATTCTCCATAAATAGCCAACTTGTGGCTGGAGCCTGAGTTAGCCCTAGTCGAGGTTTGGTTCTGGCTAAATGTGTGTGTGGTGGGGGACATTACACCTTAGAGGACATACTTGGGACTACACCCCAGCCCCAGAGTGAATGAGATGGGCGGTGGGGAGCCCTACTCTGCTCCACCGAAGAAAGAAGAAAAGCATCTTCACCAGGACAAACCGATCTGCCGCAGGGGAGGCAGTGGTGCACGAGGACACATAGCAGCTCTTTTCCTGCAAGAGGACTACTGTGCCCCAGGCAGTCCCCAAACAACTTCAGGAGCGTAGACCTGCTTGTGACCTTCCACATGCAGATCTGGGGCCCACGGCACAGGGTCTGTGACCTGTACACGTGCGTTATAGGCAGTGGAGGGCTGATAAGTCCAAGCACGGTGTGGTCACCCGAGTAGCCATACTCCGAACACACAAGCTCTCTGAAAACAATGCCGTTGGAGCATTTCCCTCCCTCCCTCCCTCCCTCCCTTCTTTCTTTCTTCCTCTCTCTCTCCCTTTGTTTCTTTTTTCCTGAGTTTCTTCCTTTTCTTTCTTTTTGTCCAAAGCCCAACACTACTACCTTACAAGCCTAGTTCGGCCCTCACTGCCGCAGGACTGGGACAAAAAGATGATGTTACAGTCTGGTTTCTATGACAATGGAGGAGGGGTAATGAAAACTGAAATGTTGGAAACACCCATTCTGACAGTTGTGACATAATTCAGGTTATTACAAGGACATAACTACCAAAGAAGCACCAGTCTCATTACCTCTCAGCTCTTGTCGACAAAAAGCTACACTGTACATTTCTCTTGGTTTGGCTGCTAAGAGGAAGGAAACACCAACACTCCCTCTCTCCCTCTCTCTCTGTCTCTCTCTCTCTCTCTCTCTCTCTCTCTCTCCCTCTCTCTCTCTCTCTCACACACACACACACACACAAGCTTCGTTTTCTGCATGTAAAATGTGTGTGTTCTTTAAAAGCCAGTGGTTGGCTGGTTTTCCGGACATGATGTGGTTGAAGCTGTCATCGTAATGGAAATTCATTGCTGTAGCTATGGTAAATCTAGTGTTCTGCCCGTGCGGAATGCATTAGGCTAATGAGATGTTTGCAGCAGAGAGCAGGGCTGCTGGGGACTGTGAGCTGCTGGCCCCCGGGAGGAAGACAGCTTTTGCAATACTTGGTTCGTGTGTGCCAAAAGTCACCTGTCTTCTGAGCAACATTGTCTGCTCAGCATCCTGATCAGGGCCCCGGTGAACAAGCTGTAGGTAAGGGAGGTGCACCATGGGTTTGTGTGTGTGTGTGTGTATGTGTGTGTGTGTGTGTTCAAGAGTGTGCTCTGAGCAGCACTCCTTCTCTTTGAGCTGTGAGCATGACAGGCTACGCGCTGCAGTGATTGAGGGTTGCATGCATACCGCTAGGGCGATGCTTGAGTGTCCCGCTCTCAGTCCAAGAGCCCAGCAGGGGAGCTTCAGTTCCTCCTGTGCAAGTACAAGGTTTGATTTCTTCACTGGGTACTCTTCAGAAAGGAAGATTACCCCAAACTATACAATATACACATCCATTACTCCTTAACTCTGCATTGAAATATGTACAAAGTTGTTTTTCCCCCCAAATATGAACTCAAATAACTGGCTAGCATTTTTCCACAGTAATTTTGCTTTGCTTTTTTTAAAAAAATTAAATTTATAGGATGTCTTGAAGCAAATATATTTCCTTAAAAGTTGATTGTTAGAGGTGATGTGTTATGAAGATGTCAAAGGATTGACTTTTCATTGAATTTTCCTTAGAATGCCTCAGGTGGACTCTTTCCCATCTTTGCGCCAGTTGCTGGTTTTAGTTAGTTTTGGTGGGGGAAAAACGGGACTGTGAAGTATTCGGAAGAGTTTTCCCAAGTTCAAACACAAAGTCCCCGCTTCGCCACGAGGAGTGCGAAGTGATTTAGTGAGTTTCCACTTGCCCCTCTGTGGCAGGTGGAGTCCACTCGGGGTCTCGTCAGTGGGGACAGGGCCAGTGATTGGGGGCCGGGTGCGGGTTGTGTGGGCCGTGTCATCCCAGTGACAGTCGGTGTGCTGTCCTCGACATCCTCTCCACTGTCTGTGACAGCAAGTGAGAGGCGGCTTGTCGTGTCGTGTATAGATTCTCCGACGGTCCTCGAGAGGGTTGGACCAGCAGTAGCTTTCTGAGACCGTGGCTTTGGGGCTGGTCTCAGACACTGCGCTGCTAGCGTGTGGAATCCAGGTGCTTCAAAACCGAGGCGTTGGTTGTCTATTCTGCTTTTTGCTCTTTCTCGCCTGAGGCAACCTTTCTGAAGAGTGAGCGGCATAGTTGCTTCTTTTCTTGAGACTTTGTTTTTCTGAAAGTAGAATATGTGGGGTAAAAACAGAAAAATAATCACACAGGTATGCATTGTGTGGGAAAGTATACTGGCGATATGATATTTGTGGAGCATTTTTGTACTGCTTGGTCGGGCCAGCTTGAAAATGTGATAAGGGCCTGGAACAACAGTAGCTGGATGAAGATAGCCTAGAAAAGCGGTACTGAGTGACCACCAAACTCAGACAGAGCTGAGAGGCTTCGTTTCAGGAGACTTGTTTGATGGCTTCAGAATCTACCCTTTAAGCATGTTTGTGACATGTTTTTTAAAAATATGAATGTTTTCTTTTACTGTTAAAACTGTGTATGTGGAAGAGCTCTGGGATAGTTCGATAAATTTATCAGTCTGCTTGATTTACGAAATTATTTTTAAAAGCATAGGTCCCACAAAACCTAGTTGTTTTATGTTGAAAATGTTTACATTTCTCCTGTGTCACCAGAATCACTTTGTATGCTGGCAGAGAAAGAAAGGAAGAGAGAGAGAGAGAGAAAGGAAGGAAGTGG
>PVLD010018564.1:0-38678 GCA_004027595.1 Dinomys branickii | reverse complement strand
AAAAAAAAAAAAAAGAAAGAAAGAAAAGAAAATGGGAGTTAGACCAGGAGTTACAGGCGTGTGCTGCCACGCGGGGTTAATTACCCATTTTTTGCCCAACATTTTGAATGTTTTTTTTTCACTGAGTTGTAGGATCTTGTTGTAGACCAAAGATGCAAACCCTTCCTTTGTGACAGCACTGGGGACATGTGCTCCCCGGCGGGGGTCTCATCTACCGTCATCCTTAAATCTTACAATTCACAAGTTTTGAATGTGTGTGTAATCAGATTCAAAGGCATTCTTTAAACTAGGTGTGGAGGCGCAAGCCTGTAATTCCAAGGTTTGGGAAGCTGAGGCAGGAGGATCCATGTGAGTTCAAAGACAGCCTGGGGTACATAGTGAGACACTGTTTCAAAAAACAACAACACCCAAAAACATTCCTGCTTTATGATTCAGATGTTTCCATACCTGAAGGAGTCAAAAAAGTGGCAGGAGGGGTTTGCAGTCTTTTCAGATCTGGGAAGGACAGGCGTTCAGGTGAGTGCTGACACTCCCGCCCACCTGATTGAGGTCAGGACTGAACCGTGAGGCCTGGGACCCAGCAAGCAGGCGGAAGGGGAGGAGGCGCAGGGCCACCTCAGGGATGACCTATTTGTGTAATGTTTTTATTTTCTCTGCGCACACCCAGCGGGGGCAGCCACCACCAGGACTCAGCAGCAGCTACAGAGCCTCCAGATCCAGTGGGGCTGGCTGGAGGTGCCAGGCACAAAAATCTCATCGCAGTGCCATGGACTCACCCACTTTGTAAGATGGGCACAAACACCCACTTAGAGCCAGGCACAAGGATGTGTGCCTGTCATCTCAGCACTCTGGGAGGCTGAGGCAGGAGGATCTCAAATTCAAGCTCAGCCTGGGTGACTCAGCAATTTACTAAGACCTTGGATTCAATCCCCATACCACAAAACAAAAAGAAGGCTGAGGGCCTCTGTACCTCAGTTTCCCCATCTGCAAACAAATTGCTGTGCTATCTGTGCCCCCACGGCTGATGACACGGATAGGCCAAGTGACATAAGTACCTCACTTGAGGCCCAGCAACAGGGGTCACAGAGGGGCAGCCCTGGGCCAAGTTCACACAGCCAAGACCCTGCTGCCTACAAGACCCACACCTTTTGGGCCCCAAATCTGTCCCCAAGGGCCTTGGGCCTTGCCACCCTCTCTGATCTGCCCCCAGGCTTTCCCTGGGGACTTCTTGAATCTTTTTTTATTGCTGCTGCTTTGTTTTGTTTTTTCAGACAAGATCTCTCCCTATGCAGCCCAGGCTGTCCTGGAACTCATAATAATCCTCTTGCCTCAACCTCCCAAGGGCTGGGATGACAGGGGTGAGCCACCAAATCCAGCTTCTGCGGGAAATTGTAAATGTTGGAGTATCTGTTCTGTAAGACAGCGGGTCCCTCTCCTGAGGGGTCCCTTCCTCTCGTGCCAGTGACCAAAGTACTCCAAAGACAAATGTCAAAGGGGAACTAGAATGGGAGGCTTAGGCGAGCCGGGGCTGGGATCTTTCCTGGACCAAGGGTAAGCAGGGCCACTAGGGTCTGCAAGGAAGCTTGTTCCTGGGGGGCGGGAACCAGACCATGGAAGCTGGCAGGTTGCAGAGGCCCTAGGGCAATGTGAGCAACAGGTCACCAAGCCCAGGGTGGCAGAGCCGCCTCTGGGTCAGAGGGGTTGGGCTGAACTGGGGTGGGGACATCAGCTGGTGTCACCCAGGGCCCTCGGGGCGGTCCCCACCCCCCTCTTGGCTGAGAGCAACTCTGCTCTTCCTTCAGAGTCATCTTGGCCATCCCTGAGCCCCTAGCTCCCTGGCCCTGAGCGTGGCAGGTCTGTGTCCTGCTGCCTCGGTCCCGTCGTCTTTGCCAGCAGAGGCGCCCACTTCCCACGTGTAAAATGGGCCCCAGGCTTCTCACCATGCGGCTGTCGCCAGCAGTCACCTTGTCCCCCACCTCTCCAATCCCGTGCCACCTCCAGACCTTGGCGTCCCCTCAGGACCCTGGGACCCTTGAGTTATGCCCAGATCCTCAGCGCAGTGAGGACCCTTCAACGACCTGTGGCTTCAGGAACTCTGCATCTTGAGGCCAGAGGCCCAGACACTGTCCCCCACTTCTGGAAGGCACAGAGGGCCCCAAGGAGAGAGGAGACAAGTGTGTGAGCTGGCCTCAGGTACAGGAATGCTGGGATCTGAGCCTCAGTTTCCTTTCTAAATAATGAGTAAGTCATGTCTTCTGTCCCCCAGGCAAAGCTTAAGGGAGTTGGAGAAGCTGGGTCTGCATCCCTGTGATCCCAGCATTCTGGGGGCTGAGGCAGGAGGATTGCTAGGCTTTCAAGACCGAGCTACACTGCACAAGACCCTGTCCCAAACGGCAGAACAAAACAAATCAGAGGAGCTCGAGACCCCCCTCCGCCATGCTGCTCAGGGAGAGGAAGCACCGCACCCTTGACACCCTGGTCAGAGGTCAGTCCAACTGACGTGGGTAGGCGTGTGGGTGGCGGGAATCCAGCTGGGTGCCCAGTGGCTGCCTCCCCCTGAGGTAACTGGCTGGACAACGCTGTAGGGGCTGCTGGGAAAAGGCATATGCTGTCCCGGAATGCAGCGGGACAGGCCCTGGGGCCCTGAGTCAGGACCGGAGGGCATCGGGCCAGCAGGGCAGGGCCGTCTTCTGCAGTGGCACCGGCCTGGCCCTGCGGTGCAAGGGGCTGGGGATGGCAACATAATGACCCTTGCCTGCACTGCCCGGTCTGGCTCCAGTGACCCCACAAGTCTACCCCAAAACCACTTGGCACCTACCTTCCTTTCCCTCCCCACTCAGCAGCCTGAGGGCTCCTTGCACAACACGGACCTGGTGATAATCCCTCCCTTCTACAAATGCCCCCCATGGCTCCCTGTGCCCTTGGCACAAAGATGTGTACCACCTCTCCCCCTGGAGGGTAGAGGCTGCCTCTCCTGACACCTGGGAGACTCCTGCCTGGCTCCCGGGCCTTCTGCACCCTGGGACGTGTCTGGGATGGAGGGGTAAGGATCAAATCACCAGGAGGTCCCCCCGTTTTTCTGGTCTTTGCTTTTACAGTACTGGGGATTGAACCTAGGGTCATCACACTGAGCTGCTGGCTGAGCCTTTGTTTTTTTTTTGAGATGGGGTCTAACTAAGCCCCCAAGTAGTCCAGGCTGGGCTTGAATTTTTGATCCTCCTGCCTCAGCCTCCTAGAGTGCGGGGATGACAGAGGTGGGCCACCGTGCCCAACTCCCCTCCTCTCTTATACCTGCATCGAGGAGTGTCAGCTGCTGAGCCTGTGACCAGGCCGTGGGGACACCCATGGCCCCTGGCCTTTGTCCATTGTCCTCTTTCTTTTTAGTCCTGGGATGGACCCAGGGCGCCTCACACACACCAGGCAAGGCCAGCCCCGTCATACATCCCAGGGGGTTCCCAAACCCAGCTCCTAGAAGCCAGCAAAAGAATGAATGCAGGAGTCCCAGGCCCCAGCTGCAGGGTGATAGTGGGGAGCATCTTGGCATTGGGTTCCCCTCCTCAGGGGCCCACACAGAGTGAGAAGCCTACAGGAGCCAGGCATGGTGAAACATACCTCTTATCCTAGCACTATGGGAGGCCGAGGCAGGAGGATCACAAGTTCCAGCTCAGCCTGGACCGCTTAGTAGCCAGACTCTTGCCTCAAGATTAGAAAGGGCCGGGGCTGGAGCTCAGTGCGGAGATCCTAGGTTCACTATCCAGAACCTCCCCCAACAAAATAGAGAGAAGCTATCATTCTGAGCCAGTCCCCACCCTGCAGGCCTAAGCTCCTAAACGTAAATGGTAAAAGGATTTTGGGGTACCTGCTGGCCAAGCCCCTCCTCCCTCCTGCCTGGGCTTCTGGACAGGAAAGAGAAGCAGGTGGGGTGTGTGCAAGGGGGTTGTTCACAACCCAGGAGACCTCGAAGGGACCGGCTTTGGGGAGAAATGGGAAGGGAAGTCATAAATCCCAGGCCAGCCCCTGCCTGAACAACCGAGGCTGCCCCCCCCCCCGGTCTCCCTCCCACTTCCTGTTCTCCCCCAGCAGTGGGTTCCAGCGCGCAGCAGCGGGCGCCGAGGGCACACAGTAGGTGTGGCCCCGCTGCAGGTGGAGAGGCTGGGGGCCCTAGAGGAGAACAAAGGCCGCAGTCAGGCAGGCGCGGGCGGCTGCTGTGGGCCGCTCTCCAGGGGCCCTGGCACCAGCCCTGGTGGCCTGTCTCCGTGCCAGGGCCCTGCAGGGCGCACCCTTGCCTCGGGGCTGGGCAGAGGTGGCTGTATGTGGGGGCCCATGAGCTCTTCCACCCACCCAGTGACTCAGCCCCGAGCTGGGCCTCTCCAGGGAGGACAATGGGGACTTGTGGATGTGAGGGGGCAGTCCTGGCAGGTTCGAGCCCTGGCCAGGGTGGAGCAGGTCCCGATGCCAGCACAGGGGAGATCTCAGAGCCTTGGTCTCTGTGTTTTGAAGTCTGGTGCTTGGGCGCCAGCACCTGAGGACCAGAGCAGGTGTGCAAAGAACCCCATGTGGGACACATGGAGGGCAGGGCCCCCGAGGCCCACTTCCTTAGAAGATGGGGACTGGGCAGGTGGGGGTCACCAGCGTTGCAGTGCCCAGCACACAACCTGGTACACTGTTCGCACTGAACAATGGACCCCTGGAAGATGATTTCTTTCCCTCTCTGGGTGCAACTAAAGGGCACCCTAGCCAGGCGTGGCAGCACACAGTTCATCCCAGCACTTGGGAGGCTGAGGCAGGAGGATACATGAGAGGTCAAGGCCAGCCTGGGCTATGTAGTGAAGGTCAGCCTGACATGCATAATGAGAGCCTGTGTCAAAATAAACAAACAAATAAAAAATAAAGGGCATCCTAGAAACACTGGCCTAGATGGCAGCTCAGACCTGGGAATGGTCAGGTTGAGTTGGGCTGGGGTCTACAGTGGCCTCAGCTCCATCCTGGGCTGGAGACGGGCAGCACTGGCCAGGCACCCACAGACACAGGGGAGGGCTGGGGGCAGGGTGTGTGGTGCGACGGGAGCTGCTCCGCGACCCTTGGTCAGCGCGGCACCTGCTATCTCCCAGTGATGCACCCTCCAGCTTTCCTGGTGGGGAAACTGCGGCCCCGAGAGCAGCAAGGACCTGCTAAAGGTCTCAGGTGGGTGGAGGAACTGGCACCGGGACAGCCCAGATCAGATTCCTGTCCTCAGATGCCCCTGCCTGTGGGGCTCTGGGCCACAGTGCTCCAAACAGAGGGTGAGCCCAGCCTGGCTGTAGGAGGAAGGCTAGTGGCTTAATTAGGGGCCCTCTGCCCCACCTCCTCCCGGTGCTCGCTTCCCTTTCTCTTTTGCTACTGGTATTGGACCCCAGGCCTGTACACTGAACTACATCCCACCTCCCCGCCCCCCTTTGGTCTGTTTGAGACAGAGTTTCACTATTCAGTTCAGGCTGGCCTTGAGCTCACTTTGTAGCCCAGGCTGGCTTCAAACTTGCAGCGATCCTCCTGCCTTTGCCTATCGAGTGCTGGGATTACAGGCGTGTACCACTATGCCTGGCCTGGTTTCTTTGCCCAACCCCCCCCTTTAAAGAAATATGGAACCCTTCACGAATTTGGGTGTCATTCTTGCGAAGGGGTCACGCAAATCTTTTCTGGATCGTTCCAATTTTAGTATATGTGCTGCTGAAGTGAGCACCCAGTGCTTTTTTTGACAGAGGGTCTCACTAAGTCACTAAATTGCTCACACTGGGCTCAAACTCGTGATCTTCTAGCCTCAGCCTCCCAGAGTGCTGGGATTACAGGCGTGTGCGCTTACACCCACAGCCACTTTTCCTTTAGCCCTGTTCTCTGGACTGGCAGCAGTTGGAGCCTCCCAACAGGGTGAGAGAAGCAGTCTAGGCAGAAGCAAAGGCCCTGGGAGTAGGAACCAGCCTGACAAAGTTCTGGAAGAGAGCAGGGATGGGAGCAGACACCTGTGATACCAGCACTTGGGAGGCTGAGGCAGGAAAATTGCCTGAACTACAAAGCAAGATCAGCTCAATCAATCAGTCAGTCAGTCAGTGTGAAGGGAGCATGATTTCTCGGAGGTACCCCACGAGCCTCGGAACCTTCGTATTCCCACTCATTATTTGTCTGATTCTGTGGGATCTCTGGTTTCGAAAGGCTGGAGAGATTCCATTATACACATGAGGAATACACACATTATACACACGATTCCTCCAGATTCCATTATACACACGAGGAAACAGAATCAGGAAGGAAAAGACACACGGGGCTCCACGCCGGGTTCTGACCCCGAAACGAAATCAGCCTCAGTTTCTCCATCAGTTAAATGGGTCGAATGTTGCCTCCTGGCTTACAACACCCTCCTGGCTTAGAACACAAGGCACGGCATGGCCGGCCCTAGAAACTGAGATACAACCAAGCTGAAGGGGCCGCTTGGGCGGTCACACTAACCTAAGAATAAATCCCCAACACCTACTCTACCGCTTCTCGCGGCCTCTCGCTCCGAGGGTTCCGCCTCCGACATGGGGCGGGAACGGGGTGGAGGCGGGGCCTCATTAGAGATGGCTAAAAACCCCGCCAATCAAGTTTTTGTGTCCTCTTATTCGTCAGTGTCTGTCTTATGTTTCAACACCATGCGCCTTCCCGCCTGCGTCATGGACGCTGCGCTCCGTTTGTGTGCGCCTCCGCGTAGAAAAAACAGTCCGTGACTTTCCCGTTCCTTCGTCGATAGCGCTCCACTGAGCAAGCTCACCGCTAGATTTCCCGCGTCTCAGGGCTGCGAGGTACTCCTCCAGGTGCTCGGGAGCCCGAGGCGTGAGTCCGAGCCTCTCAGGGCAGCGCGGGCGTGGCGGAGGGATCCGCGACGCGCGTCAGGGCGGGGCACAGCGCTGGGCGGAGCCTGCTAGGGGCGGGCCCTTACGGGGCGGGGCCGACGCGGGCTGCGCGGGGCGGGGGGCGGAACATGTCTCCCGCCGCAGGAAGATGAGGCAGCGGCGGCGGCCGCGGGCGTAGCGGGCGGGAGCAGAGCCGGACCCGTCGCGGGCGGCGGGCACCGCGGGGAGCCGCACGCCGCTGCCCCAGCGCCCCGGCTGGCCGCGTTAAGCGCGGACGACGCGGCGGCGGGGGAGGGGGGGCCGAGCCACGCGCGCCGCCGCCGCCCACGCGCGACCCTCGGGGACCCGGCCGCGACGCCCCTTTGTCCGGGGGGGGCCCGTTCATGCCGCCGCCGCCCGCGCGCCGCGTGCCGGGCCGCGCCGAGCAGGTAACGCGCGGAGCCGAGCGCGCCGGGCCGGAGCGGGGCCGTGCCCGGGGACCCCCCGCGCTTTGTGCGAAGTTGACCCCTGGCCCGCAAGGAAGAGCCGGGGCGGGCGGGCGCGGGGCGCGGGGCGCGGGCGCGGGCGCGGGCGGCATTGTTCTCTAACTTTGCGCGCCGGAGGGGGGCGCCGACGCGGAGGGGCCCGCGCGCCCCCCGCCGCCCGCACTCGGGAAACTTTGCGCGGCGCGGGGGGCGCGCAAGAGGTCTCCCAACTTTTGCAGCGGGGGTGGGATCCCCAGGTCCCGCACGGGAGGGGGGTCCCCAGGACGCCCCCTCCTCAGGGAGGGGCCCGGCCGGGGCTGGAGTTTGGAGCCGGAGCGAGGGAGGAGGAGAGGCCTTTTGTCTACGCGGGGAAGGCGCCGTCGCGCGCTCCGCAGGCGCAGGGTGCAGGGCCGGGCCGGGGGGACCCGCGGGGAGCCGGGGGACCCGGGGCGGGGTTATCTGCTCCGCGTGAGTGCGGGGCGCGGCGGCCTGGGGTCGAGGACACCGCGGGGGCACGGCGAGCTTCAAAGGGCTCCCAGGACGCACCGGCTGCTGGGGAAGGAGGAGGGTCCCCCCCATAAAAGCCTCCTCAGGCTGCGCCCCCTAAACTGGTTTCAAACCTGACTCAAGTCTGTTCCTAGCTCCCCCGGAGTCTTTAAGGTACCTCAGAAATCTTTAACGTCCCATCCACAAGCTCGTTTCTAACCCTGCCCAAGTTAGCCTGAAAATCGGTTTCAACTACCCACAAAAAAGTGCGGTTTCATACAACTGAAAAAAAAGTCAGTTTCACACGCCCTCTGAAAAGGAAAAAAAGAAAAAAAAAAGTAGCAGGGCAGGAGGGGGAGTTGCACCGGGGCGCCTGTTTCAGAGCCCGGTGTCTGAGTTGGCAAACGGGGCTTCCTACGCTTGTGAAGTTGGGGCTCCCTCGCCCTCGGAACCCCCTCCCCTCCCCCAGCCGCTGCGGTTTTTCGGGCCGCCCCCGCCTGGGGAAGCCTGGGAAAAGTTTTTCGGGAGGGAGGCCTGGCTCCTCGTCTTTTCCTGGGGTGGGATGAGGCTTGGCAGGTGGCTCCCCACCCACTGCTCTAGGATAGAGGGCCCGTTCCCCGACCTCAAGGGGAACCCCTGGAGCCCCCACTGCCCCCAAGGGCGGGAGGACGCCAGGGATGTTTTTCAAAGTTGTATAAAATTAATTCCCGGATACATCATGACAATAAGACAATCTCGCTCCCCCCCTCCCCCCGATTCAGTTAGATTTTGGGGGAGGTGGGCTGGAAGAGGAGGAGAGAGGTGGAGGGAAGCTTTTGGTGGGGAGGGGTGCAGCCAGGGCCTTCCCCTTCCTTCTCAGTTAAGCTCTCCATGGAAGGGGGCTCTGCACCCCTTGGACCTGTGGATTTCTTTGGCTTGGGACTTAGGGGTCCGGGTCTTCAGAGTACTGGGACAGCTGCTGGGGAGCCCATCACTTTCCGTGGGGCAGGCCTCGGGCCAGCGCTCCCCTGGGGTGGGTGGCATGTGGATCGTTGGAGCTGAGAGATGGAGGGCTCCCTGCTTCCGGTTTAATAAGTGGGTCCCAGTCCCTGGTGGTCGCAAGAGGAGCTGACATTTATGTCCCCCCCCCATTGTTTAGGCTCCCCTGGGCTCTGGGGAGGGGGCTCCAGAGAACCACAACTTGGTCACCCCAGCGCCCCTGCATCCTTCCAGATCAGAAGGGACTTGGTTTTGGGACCCACTTTTCCCAGACCCTCAGCCCAACTCCCCCCTGTGTGCCGGGGCCACAGTTATTCAAATCTTTTTTCCCCTTCGTTTTTCTGTGTGTGTCCACGCATTCCTGCTTCTCCCTCGGTCTGCCCTGTCCCTGTCACCTCTCAGGGCTGTGTCTAGGCCTGGGGGTCCACCCAGGTTCCTGCCAAAGGATGAGCCAACCCCAGAGGATGGCGCCAGTGGGCACCGACAAGGAGCTGAGTGACCTCCTGGACTTCAGCATGGTGAGCCCAGCCCTCCCTGCACTGGCCTGGCCTCCCTCCCCGGCCCTCCCCTCCCCTCTGCAGGTCTCAGCAGCTTCTTTTTTCTTCAAGTAGGTTTTGTTGATATGCTTTAGGTGTACATGATGATCGCGTTTGTCACAGGGAGTTTGTACCTGTACGTGATACAACTTGATTCTCTTTCTTCCCAATTCCTCTACTGTCCTTCAGTTTATTTTTAATTTTTGGTACTGGAGATCAGACCTAGGGCCTTCACTCAGCTAGATCCCCAGTCCTTTTTTATTTTTTATTTTGAGACAGGTTTCACCGAGTTGCCTAGGCTGGGTTGAAACTTGCGACCCTCGTGCTTCAGCTTCCCAGGGTGCTGGCCTGACAGGCGTGTGCCACCACACCCGGCTCTTCTGCTCTCTTTTTTTTTTCTTTTCGTGGTGTGCACATTCTAGGAAAGTGTTCACCACTGGGCTACAAGCCCAGCCTGACAAGTTTTTAAGGGGAAAGCAATGTCTGCCATGAGCACGCTGTGGGGGTATCAGAGTCCTCAGCTTTTGGAATGGGAGGTCCCCGGGGTGTAGTTAGGGCAGTCAGTGCATCTGAGGGAGAGTGTGCAAAACCAGTTTTGCTCAGCCTTGGAATGGGTGCATCATGCACTTTATAGATGGGGAAATTGAGGCCCAAAGACAGGAGCGGCCACCTCCAGCTTGCCCATGGGGCTGAGCCCCTGGCTAGCTGCACAGGTGGACGGTTGCCATGGTGCTCTGCCTGGAGATGAGTACATCCAGGGTCTCTGGCTTGGCGGGGGCGGGGGCTGGTTAGAGCTGACCTGCACAGGGGACCCTTGGTGAGGGGCCAGCATGCCCCGCCCTCTGTGGGTGAGGAGGAAGGAGCTAATATGGATAATCCCGTCTGTCATACTTGGTGGCTGCCTGAACTCGGTTGCCGGAAGCTCAGGCGAATGAGGGCCCTGGAATAGGGGTCATGGCAGGGGCACTGGGCTGCCCTGTCCCTGAATCCCCCATTTTTAGTTGTAGACATGTGTGCTCTATGTGCTGGCTCCTAGGGTCACACAGCCCCACTGAGCCTGGTGAGGCTGAAAACCAGGATCTCCTGTGGGTTCCAGGAGGCCGAGGGCACTGTGGGGGCCCCAGGCCCTCAGTTTACCCACCTGTGCAGTGGAGCCCCTTGTAGGTGGCAGAGGGGGTGTTAGCATTTCCTTGAAAAACCCAAGAATGGTAGTTTTCTCTTCTGACTCAGATGGGGACAATACCTTACATCCCAGCCCCTGTGCCCTGACCCGTGCCACTGGGGTCTGAAACGGCCTGGGGCACTTCCGGTCTGAGAGACACCCTCCCCAGCATGAGGCCTTCAGACCAGAACCCTGCGGAAAAACACGCCTGGGCCAGTGCTGAGCGGCCGTGCTCCGGAAGGGCCATGCTGGTATTTTTGAAGCCCTGTTTTATTTTTGCCTCCCCGGCTGAGTAACCAGGAGCGCTGTTCGGGTGTTTTTTTTTTGTTAAACTGACAAGTCACAGTCTATTGGGCCGGAACAGACCAGCTTGGGGGGCAGAGTCCACCCTGCAGCCTTTAACATCACCCCCTCTCCTGCCCAAAGGGTGCCCAGCCTCCCTAAGGCCTAGGTCGGAACCCGAGGGGAAGCTGAGGCCAGCCCTTCCCTGTGCCCCTGTCTGCGATGTTCTAAGGAGAAACCTTTCCGGCCAGGTCAGGGAGCAGGGGCTCAGGTCCCCGCATGCCTACCTGCTTGCCTCCCTGTAGCACTGAGCCACTCCCCCCCAGACAGTGGCCCGAGTTGCTTCTCGGAATCAGGCCTTTTGGTCTGAGACAAAGATGGGAAAGGAACTACTAAAAGGGCCTGGTTCGCAGAAGGTAGGAAAACAGGGACTGTCAAGTCAGTGCAGGGCCAGGGATGTAGCTCAGTGGCATAAGCGCAAGTCCTGAGTTCAATTCCCGGTACGAAAAAAAACCAACAAAACACAAAGTGCAAAGGAGGGCCAGGGGTGGTGGTGCACACCTGCAATCCTGGCAATGGGGAGACTGAAGCAGGAGGCCCACCGGGAGCTTGAGGGTGGTGTGGACTACACAGTGAGTTCAAGCCCAGTCTGTACTCTATGGACCCTAGCTCAAAAAATGGAAAAGCAAAAGAGAAAAGCCACACCATTAAAGTCCTGTCGGTCTCCCAGCCTGGACCTGAGCTTCCTGGCAGAAAGGGATAGCAGAGCCAGGTGTGGCACACGCCTGTGCTACAGCTCTCCAGGGCTTAGGCAGGGGGATCGCAGGTGTCAGCCCAGCCTAGGCAATGAGCAAGACCTTGTCTCAGAATAAAGCAAAAGCGCTGGGGATGCAGCTCAGTGTGTGGGCCCTTGGTTCCATCCCCAGTGCTACCAGATGGGGGGGGTGGAGGTGTTAGGGACCAGTGGGCACTGGACTGGCAGCTGAGTGATGCCCTCTGGGTCTAGAGCAGTCCCTGTGCCCTCAGGTGTTCACACCCAGTGCCCCTAGGCAGGTGGCACTGGAGGCTTGTGTATTTTCATAATGCCCCGCGTGGTGTGGCCAGAGCTCTCAGTCTATTTAGCAGAAGAGCAAACTGAGGCTGTGAGAGGTGAGGGCGGGCTCAGTTGATCATGGGGCCCGCAGGACACGACCTAGGACCCTCCACCCCCACTCAGTGAGAAACACCAGGTCAGTGGAGCTTCTGCCACTGTGGAGGATCCACAGAGAAGTGGAATCCGTCTGCTTCCCCAAGGAGTCTGGGGACTTCAGGCCAGACCCTCCCCCAAAGCTGGACTCAGTGTCCCCAATGGGAAAGCCACCTTTCTCAGCTGGGACAGTGCCCATTTGACACATGAGCATCATAGGATCTGCAAGAGGGGACCCCAGAAAGAACCTGGCTGCAACCTGGATACCCCAGAGTGGGCTCGCCTTCCCCTTCAGGAGAATGCAGCGTCCTGGACAAGGATGCTGGACTTATCCCTCCTGGCTGGCCTGGGAAGGTCTTGAGGACAGTGAGGCTGGCTTGTCCCAGGCAGCCCTCAACCTGATTCCCGCCCAGTAACCGCAGAGGCTGAGCACACTGCACCTCTCAAAGCCATCCCTGGGGCAGGGCTGGGCCAGGTTTGTTTTTCTGTGGTGAAAGGGTTTGTTGATGTTGGGACTTTCCGGTTAATGCCGCTCTAAGCTGTTTAATCTTTAGGGACTTAGCGCCCTGGGGACAGTGAGCCAGAGGGAGAGGGCAGGTGGCCAGAGACAGGCCCACACCCTCAGCTACCAGGCAAGTGCTGCCTTCCCGGATCTCCAGCCTCCTTTGGACATCCGGGCTCCATCCCCCCCGTTGCTCTGAGCCCCAGTTTCCCATTCTGACAGACAACCCACATTTGACCTACTGGAGTGTGACATGTGCACTGAACCCACACGGGACATCTGACCTGTAACCATGTTCCTTGAACTCACAGCCCTGGGAGGCACTGGGGCCTGAGGATCTTGCTGAATGTGGCACTTGTTTTCTTAAGCTGGGGAAGGAGGAGGACTTGCATTCGCTGCCTGTGCAGGCACCCTTCCCCAGGAAATAGTTATCTATGTCTCCTCTTCTCCTTCCTTCTCCCTGGGTTTGAACCCAGGTCCTTGGGGCTGAGCTATATCCCTAACCTGCTTTATTTTTGAGACAGGGTCTTGCTAAGTTGCCCATATTGGACTTAAACTCACAACCTTCCTGCCTCAGCCTCACAGAGCACTTGAGAAGACAAGTGTGTTACACTGTGACTGCCTCCCACAGTCTCTTTTGAGTCAGGGTCTCAAAAGCCTGGACTCGGTCTCACAGCCTGGACTGTCCTGGCAGTCCAAGCTGGCCATGAACTCATTGTGTAGCCCAGCCTGTCAGCAGTCCTCCTGCCTCATCCTCTTGAGTGATGGGGTTACAGGTGTGTGCCACCACACCCAGTTTCCCACAGGGTTTTAAGGTTGCCCTGGACACCGTGGCTGTGGGTAGGTGGGGCGGATGCCTAGGTCCTCTCTACACACTGTGATGGCATCTCTGCCTTTTCCTACCCTGGTCGGAGGCTTCCCTGGCTACCCCCTTCAGGGATGGAAGCATTGGAGTTGAGGTTGTGTTTTGGCTGGGGTGGGGCACACCTACTCAGACCTCAAGACCCAGTGTCTTGGAGAGCTCTGCCCCTGCCTCACACCCCATGAGGCACCAGGACTATAACTTTGGGCTCCTGTGTGCCCCCACTCACTGCTGTCCCTCTCTGTCCTGCAGATGTTCCCACTGCCTGTGGCCAATGGGAAGGGCCGGCCCACCTCCCTGGCTGGAGCTCAGTTTGGAGGTTCAGGTAGGACCAAGGGTCCCTTGGGGCATTGAGGAGCAATTGTTGGTGGCTGGGCGCACACAGGGTGGCCTGATGAGTCCTCCTGATGCACAGCATCCCCTTGGGCCAGAGCAGCTCACATCTCAGAAGCCCCATGATTCCTGGCTTCCCTAATACTAGGGATGGAGCCCAGGGCCTTGACACTGAGTTACAATTCCCTCCCTCTTTAATTTTTCTTCTAAGACAAGGTCTCACTAAGTTGCCTGGGCTGGGCTCAAACCTGCAGCCCTCCTGCCTCTGCTTCCCAGAGTACTGGGATGACAGGTGTGTATCTCCACACCTAGTGTCCCTGTGTATTTTGTTTGACCTTTTGACACAGGATCTCAGTATATAGTACAGGCTGGCTTTGAACTCACTAGGTAGTTTAGGCTGGCCTCGAACTCGTGTGATCTTCCTGCTTCAGTCTCCCAACTGCTGGGACCCTGGCTGTTTTTGTTGGTGGATGTGTTAGGTGCTTGCTGTGTACAGAACCTGGCCCCAAGATGAGCAGCCATCCTGTTCCTGCAATTGAGGGGGCTTCTTGAGGTTCAAGACTTGGAGCCCTGAAACAGGAAGCTTCCTGGCCGACAAAGCAAGTCAATTACCCCAGCAGCTGAGCCTGTAGTGGGCAGGATGGGCAGGGGTCAGGGCCAGAGAGTTGGTGGCAGGAAGGTGACAGGACCTGGTGCAGAGTAGCAGGGCTACAGGCTGCTTGGGGCAGGGCAGAGGAGGTGCGGGCCCAGGGAGGTGGGCAGAGGCTGGCTGGGGCGTGTGGTGTGAGGGGGTCCTTAGGCGGGTGGAGCCACCCTGTGGCGGTGCCCTCTGCATGGGCAGTAGGAAGCGGGAGGGTGGCGAGCAGAGGTCAGCGTGCAGGTGAAGAGGTGCAGACAGCTGTGTGACCTGTGTTGGAGCCCTTGCACCCCGGTCCCTCTGGTCCTGTGTAGCTTCCTGGGGGCTCGGGTCTGAGTCTCCCCGCTGTGGCCTTTCTGTCTCTGGGATGATATGAGGATTGTGCCCAAGACCTTGGGGGTGATCACGGCGCAGGCAGAAGGACAGATACCCTGAGGGTATCGAGGGGTCTCATGTCTTTGTACCCTCAGAGAGGACCATGGCACTGCCCCTCACTGGCCTTTCCCCTTTGGCTGAGGAAGTGGCCTTGCACTGGACAGGCACTCCCTGGGGCATGGAAATCCCCGAGGCCCCCTGCACCCCGGAAGCAGCCAACAGAACAGAGGCGTGATGCTTCCTGCTGGGAGCAGAGGGTCAGCCAGGGTCTTGGGGCTCTGCACTGTTGCCCTTGTCCCCTGGCCTTGGTCCAGTTGGGCTGCAGCGTCCATTCCCCTCTGGGCCTTCCACGAACCCCCGTGGCCAAAGCCATGGTGTGTAGGCTCAGAGACACTGCTGCCTGGCTGTGACTCTGTCTTCCCAGTTGCCTGGTGTGTAGTCAGGGACTGCGTGGACTTGTGTGGATTGATGTTTGTGGCTGCACCTGGCCTAGTCCCCCTAGTGCAGTAGATCCGAGGACTTGGGGACCCCATTTGGCTCTGACCTGGAGCGAGGGGGATGGTTGGTTCACGCTCTCTCATTGACCCTATAGACAGCAGGGAGCTCGGAGCCTTAAGACCTGAACTGAGCTGCCTCTTAGCACTGTTCACTTGTCAAGTGACAGCGCCTCTGAACCAGGGCCGCCTGTTTGTGGGAGGCGTGTGGGTCCCTGGGTGGGCAGGGCCGTGCACAGTGGGGCGTGGGTATCTAGGTTGCAGGCTGAGCTCAGGTCTCCCTTGCTGCCCTTGTGGAGCAGAGGCCGTGTGCAGGGAGAGCCCAGAGGGGCCGGGGTCACCAGAGTGGCTCTGTTCTTTCTGAAGCTCCCCGTGCTCTCGTGAGCCTGCTGGGATGCGGTCATGTCTCCTTCAGGGTCACAAAGCAGCTGACGGGGCTGCAGCCACAGATGTGTGTGAGGGGAGTTGCTGCACCCCTGCCGGCCCCTGTACCTGCCCCGGGCAGGAGGTGCCCGCTGTGGGTGCAGGCTTCTGCAGGCTTTACCCCACAGGCAGAGCCCTGGCAACCTCACTGTGGCACTGCCGCTACCCCCTTGTCCCTGGAGCCCTCATCTACCCTGTCTCTGCCACACAGCATGCTTCCTCTGAGGTGGCGCTGTCACTTCGCGAGCTCCTCTGGAGAAGCCATCGTGGGCTGAATCAGTACTTTGTTCCTTTTCTGTTTGCTTTTGATTATTGCATATTGAAAGGGACTGATGGGTTGGTTGATTGATTTTTGTGTGTGTGTGGGGGGGGGTATTGGGGATGGAACCCAGGGACGCTGTACCACTGAACTACATCCTCAGGCCTTTGTATTTTTATTTTGAATAGCTCCTGCTTAGCTGCCTACACAGGGCTTAAATTTGAGATCCTCCTGCCTCAGCCTCCCAAATGGCTGGGGAGACAGCCAGCAGGCACCATTCTGACTAGCAGTTTGTTCCCTTTTGTTGTTGCTTGATCAGCGATTTAACAACCACATAATATAGATCAGCAACTTGCCAAGCTATGTGTTGCGGGCATACCATCCCAGCAGGAGGTCTGAGCAGGAGGCTGAGGCAGAAGGATTGTGAGTTTGAGCCAAACCCAAGCAACTCAGCAAGAACCGGTCGCAAAAGCAAAAGCAGAACAACTTCAATCGGCATTTCTCAGGCACTGTGTGTTGGGTGCCAATCTTGGGTCATCTTCTGGACATGCTCAGTGAGTGGCACAGGTGTTGTCTCTGTCGTGATAAGATGACTGCTGTGCTTGTTGACTGGCCGGTGCTCTTTACAGAGGGCCAGCCCCAGCCTTCAGGTTCACACCATCAGAACAGATAGGATAAAAAGAAGTGAGGAGAAGCGTGGAGGTTAAGAAGTTAGCCAGTAGCAGCCTAAGTGCCAGGCAATGTTCGTGGTTTGAAGTGTCTCCAAGCCCTTCCAAAGTTGCCAAGTTAGCTGCGAATGTTATCTTTTAAACTTTTAATTACCTCAGTTCTACTCAGGTGGCTTTTTTTTTCTTGTTGTTTTTCTGAGACAGGGTCTCACTATGCAGTTTGGGCTGGCCTTGAGCTCACTTTGTAGGCCAGGCTGGTCTCAAAATCTCAGTGATCCTCCTGCCTCAGCCTCCCGAGTGCTGGGATTTTTTTTTTTTTTTTTTTTTTGCGGTACTGGGGATCGAACTCAGGACCCTGCGCTTGCTAGGCAGGCGCTTATTCCACTGAGCTATATCCCCAGCCCCCCGAGTGCTGGGATTACAGGCGTGTGCCACCATGCCTGGCTGCATCTACTCAGTTTTATTCACTGTAGCTTTGTGGGGTTTTGTTTTTGTATTTGTTGTACCCAGGCCCTTGTGCACGATGGGGATCTGCCCTACACTAGGCTGCACACCCAGCCCTTTTTTTGTTTTGTTTTGAGGCAGGGCTGATTGGCTCAGGTTGACCTTAAACTTGTATCCTCCTGCTTCAGCCTCCCCTGTAGCTGGGATTACAGGTGGGTGGCACTGCACCCAGCATGCCTTGTTTGTGTTTTTGTTTTGGGGTCCTGGGGACGGAAGCCAGGGTCTTGCATATGTTAGGTCAAGTGCTCACCACTGAGCTGCAACTTGACCCAGACCCTCAAACTTGTACAAGACCCTTAATGATGTGGATTTGCAGGTGGTCATAGTTGCTTACAGAGAAGGTTACTCCAGGCATCTTGGCATTTCCTTTTTTTTTGGTCTTTTTGAGACAGGGTCTCTATGTGCAGTTGAGGCTGGCCTTGAGCTCACTTGGTAGTCCAGGCTGGCCTCAAACTTGCAACAATCCTCCTGCCTCAGCCCCCCGAGTGCTGGAATTACAGTCGCGTGCCCCCACGCCTGGCTGGCATCTCGGCATTTCCTGGGCGCTGTCTTAGGGTCTTTCTCTCCGTCTGCCTTCAGGCACCATGTTCGCCTATCTTGGACTTGCAGGTAGACGGCGCTCTTGCTCTCCTTGTGGCCTCCCCTCCACCCCACTCCTGTGTTTCGGTGGGGACTGTGGGGACCCCTCCTTGGGTCTCTGGCCTCCTTAACAGTGGCCGCTCGGTCTACAAGCCCAGAGCAGGCTGTCAATCGCAGATAGGACTTTCTGTCTGCCTTTATTGTAGACAGGTCCTGTGCCTTGGGCCTGTGTGACACTCATGGTGAACATTGCCCTGCACCCTCGAGGTGCTGCATTCCATTTCCCACAAGTGCTTTCTGACCCCACGCAGCCGCCTTGGAGCATCTGCTGAGGCACCAGGTGTGGTGGTGCACACCTGTCATCCCAGCTGCTCAGGAGGCTGAGGCAGGAGAATGGCAGGTTTGAGGCCAGCCTGAGCAACTTAGCAAGACCCTGTTTCAAAAAACAAAACAAAGCGCATTCATTTTAGCCACATTTTAAAGCACAACTCCTAGCCTTCTGTGAAGTCCCCGCCGCGTCCGAGCCTCGTCCCCGCCCTCACAGCTCCCTTCTGTCCTGTCCCTTTGCCCTTGGTGCCTCTGCTGCTGCTGCTGCTGTGTCTCTTTTATTGATTTTCCTCGCAAAGACTCAGCCTGACTGGGGAACCAATATTTCTGTATTGACTGCTGCTTTCCCTTGCTACTTTGATCTTAATCCTAATCCCTCCTCTGCTTAAGGTTTTTTGTTCCATCCCCTACCTAAGCTTAAGACCATGTTGGTTTTCTTTTTTCTTTTTTTGTTTTTAAACTCTGTTTTATTTTATTTAGTCACCAGGGTGCTAAGGATGATACGTTTTCCACTGGGTCCCAGGTAGCCACACCCCAGGGCATCAGTGATACATGTTCTCAGTGTGTGATAGATACTTAGGTGATTTTATTCTTTTTTTTTTTTTTTTTTTTTTCTTTTTTTGGCGGTACTGGGGATTGAACTCAGGACCCTGCGCCTGCTAGGCAGGCGCTTATTCCACTGAGCTATATCCCCAGCCCACTTAGGTGATTTTAAAAGCATTTCCCTGGAGTTGAGTTTCATTGGAGATTAATGAATTCCATGTTGCATGTGGAGAGTTGGTCTCTTTTTAAAATTTATTTATTTACTTTTTTGATGCGAGGTCTCCCTGTGTGGTTCAGGCTGACTTAGAACTTACTAAGGAGCCCAGGCTGGCTTTAAACTCACAGTGATCCTCCTGCCTCAGCCTCCTGAATAGCGGGGAAGGCAGCCATCTGCCACCATGCCTAGCACTGTTCAGTGTTTTAGGCCGGATTGTGGTGTGCCATAGTGATGGTCATGGTCATAATTACTGTTAATTGCACCTCTAACTCATGGGGCATTGGTCCCAGGATCCCCGGGGACCCCAACATCTGTGGGAGCTCCAGTCCACTGTGTAAAATTGCCTGGTGTTTGCACAGAACCTGCCCCATCATTCTGCAGCCTGTGCGTAGTCTTAGGAGAACTCCTTGTACCTCGGTGTGATGCATTTTTCCTGAATATTTCTCATCCTAGCTTGGTGGGCACCTCAAATGAGGCGCCTGCAGATGGGGGCCAGCTGTAGTGGTACATGACTGTCATTCCAGCTACTTGGGAGGCTGAGGCAAGAAGATTGAGGATCAAAGACCAAAGCCAGCCTGGGCAACTTTGCAGCCTTGTCTCGGTTCCTTCCTTCCTTCCTCCCTCCCTCCCTCCCTCTCTCCCTCCCTCCCTCCCTCCCTCCCTCCCTTCCTCCTTCCCTCCCTCCCTGTCTCTCTCTCTGTCCCTCCCTCCTTCCCTCCTTCCCTCCCTCCCTCCCTCCCTCCCTCTCTCTCTCTCTTTCTTTTTTTCCTCTGTTAGATAGGGTCTTGTGTGTAGTTTTGGCTGACCTTGAACTTATTGTGTAGCTCAGGTTGGCCTCAAACTTGCAGTAATCCTTCTGACTCGGCCTCTTGAGTTCTGGGATTACAGGCCCAGGCCACCATGCCCGGCCTTGTCTTAAGTTTTTTTGAAAAAAGGGGCTGGGGATGCAGCTCAGTGGTACAGGCAGGGCTTGCTCTTGTGCTGGAGGGAAAAGAGAGGAGATGAGGAGTTTGGGCTTCCGCTGAGACTCTTGGGGTGCCATGGAGGGATTAGGAACAGAAGGTGCAGGGTTTGGCTTCTGAAAGAGCCAGCAGGCTTCCCAGGCACAGCATCCTTAGGGCCCTGACTGGAGGCTTCTGCTGGGTGCCTGACCCAGGGCTGTAGCTGTTGCTGAACCATTTTGAGGGAGCAGGTGGCCAAGAGGAGTGGACAAGACCAAGCCCGGGGAGAGGGCGTCCGGGATTGTCATGCCCTGTGTCTTGCTGTCCTGGCACTGAGGTCTGTTGATCAGGTACTGCAGTCCTCCATACTGAGGCAGCCTGTCTTTTAAAGGGTCAGAGAGGTGATTTTATCTGTGTAGCTGGGGTGTCTGTCACAGCGACATCTCCACCCCCATCTGTGGCGAACACATGGGCTGGGTGCCAGGAAAGCTGGTTTTTTCTCTTTTGCAGTACTGGGGATAGAACTCAGGATCTTAACACTGAACCACATCCCTTTTTTCATTTTAAATTTTGAGACAAGGCCTTGCTAATTTGCTGAGTGGCCCAGGCTGGGTTTGAGCCAGCACCGATTCTCCTGTCTCAGCTTCTTGGACTGCTGGGGTGACAGGTGTGTGACTGTGCCCAGCCCGATTAAGCTTTACCCACCTCAAGGAGTGTGTGGCGTGGGCTTGGTCTGGAATCTGCCCTTCCTGGGCACTTGGCCCGAACCAGGCTTTACTGAGGGCTCTGAAGCCTACTCCCTCCTTTAGAAAGGGGACATCGGGCCGGGCCAGCCAGGGGTCTCACAGGAGGAGGTGACCCGGAGGGGACATGGGAGCTTCCCTGCTGCAGGTTATTTGGCAGCTATCTGGGCAGGTGGGCAGTTCCATGTCCCCCTCCTCCAGTCAGAACCTAAGTCTCCAGGGTGAGCCAAGCCTCAGGCCCCCACCCCTGAGCGACTTTCTGAGCTGTCTTCCCACCCCTGCCACCCTGACTTCCCCCAGCACTTAAAAATCATAGAAAAGTGATACCCAACTCTGATCATCTTATTCTATTAACATGTTTTAATTAGTGTATGAGGAAGGGCAGTGTAATGAATATTCATGTGGGTTATTAAAATGTATAATTAATCAGTGGGGATTTTAATATCTGAATTGGTGGGGGTGGGGCTCCTGGTTTTGTCCCTTCTAGAAAGGCAAGAATGAGGGCTGACTGGGGAGTGTGCCACAGGGCACAGCAGGGAAGTGCCAGGGCCAAGGGCTCCCTAGGGCTGGCCTAGGCCGTGCTTGTGGGAAGGAGTTGGGTCATCCTTGCTCAAGGGTTGTGGCCCCTCCAGAGCTCACCGCAGGTGTCCCTGGGGTGGCTGCACCGGAGTACAGACAGTCTCATGTCACTGGCCGTCCAAGGGGGCTGTCACCAGCAGGGAGGGACGGGGCAGGCGTTTGTTTCTTTATTTTTGGTACTGGGAATCTGAACTCAGGACCTTGCACTTGCCAGGCAGGCTCTGTGCCACTGAGCTGTATCCCCTGCCCAGGGGCAGGTGTTTAAAGGGCCATGAGAGTCCCCCAGCCAGCCTGCCCTGCCTCCCCAGGAGTCCAGGCAGGACCCTAAGGTCACCATGCCTGCCTGGGAAGCACAAGGCCCTGAGTTTGATTCCCAGTACAAAAACCAAGATCACTGTGCAGATACCCCTAAACTGGGGGACAGATGACAGGCACATTCCAGGCGTTCCTGCGGGTTGCTGCTTTCCCAGGCAGGTTCCCAGCCCCCACCCATAATCACGCTGGAAATTTTTGATTTGAAAGCAAAATCTAAAGGAGACATGAATATTCACTAGACCTAGAGATTAATATGCATAATTATGCAAATCAGACAGCAATTAAACACCAATTCTCTTGGGAGAATGATTAGCGCAAAGCACTCAAATAGGATGAGGTTTGAAAGACTTGAGGGTGGGTAGGGATCACTGGGCTCTGGGGAGCCAGGCAAGGGGCTCAGGGAGCCGGGGTTGCCAGGGGCCTGTGAAGCAGGGTCTGTTTGAGACCTCATTTACAGGGGTAAACACAGGCACGCTATGGGCCTGGCTGAGGGGTCCCGGGGCCACACTCCTTCTCTGCAGAGAACTGCACTCGGGCCGGGGGAAGATGAGACCTGCTGGGGAGCTGGGCGGCCTGCCGTGGGGGGATGGCGGGGGTCTGCGGCTGCCTGTGCCTGCTCTGGGAGATAAGGCCCCACCCGCCCTGCCCTGCTCCTGGGGAGAACCTTGTCCCCGCAGGGCAGGGCGCAGCCACCGGGGGCCCTCCTTCTGTTGCCCTCCAGCCATCCTGCAGGGCGGGAAGGGTGAGTAGTCCACGGCCTGGTAGCCCTACATCTCTGTCAGTTGACAGGGAGGGGGCCACACACCCCGCTTTCCAAGGGCAGAGTTCATTATTCATTACCCAGTCTTTGAAGGCCCTTGTGAGCCTTTCTCAAAGGACCAGCAGAGTGTGCCTGAAACACATGCTCCAACCCTGTGTGAGCAGGGGTAGGCCTGAGCAAGAATCCCAGTATGGCCCGGGATGTAGCTCAGCAGCACAAGCACCACCCTGGCAAGACAAGGTCCTGAGTTCAATTCCCAGTACCAAAAAAAACAGCCCCGATGTGAGTGTAAAGGCTTTCCTCAGAGTGGGCACAGTGGCTGGGACTTTGACAGATGAATAGGTGTTCACCAGCAAAGAAAGCTGGAGAGCAAGTCACAAAGTTACAGGCATAAAGATACGACCTGGGATGTCTGGCACCCCTACTCCTGACTGTGCTGTCCATACAGCACACTGTTGGGTTGGGTCGGGTGCTTCACAGGACTAAGCGTGGCTCTTGATACTTCTTTTGCTCTGTAGGTCTTGAGGACCGGTCCGCCTCAGGCTCCTGGGGCCCCAGTGACCAGAACAACACCTCTTTCGACCCAAGCCGGGTGAGGATAGGGTTCCCCTTCCTGCAGTGGGGGTGGGAGGGGCTCTAGGCTCAAGACCCAGGTTTGTGTCCTGGGCCTGGTGCTAGTAGCCTCTGCCCCTGCCGTCTCCCCAGACCTACAGCGACAGCGCCCACTTCAGTGACTCACATGGTGGCCTCTCGGCACCCGCGTTCCTGGGACCTGGACTTGGAGGTGAGTGTGGTTCAGCTGCCCCTTGGCGCTGGCTATCGTGTGGGCGCTTGAGCAGGTGAATACAGCCCCCGTGACTCGGGCTTCCTGCGTGTGTGCTGGTGGGGCTTTGCCTGCCTCCTGGGTGGGCACTGCTCAGGTGCCTGGCAGCCTTGGGGGGGGGGAGTCTGGCCCTGGGAGGCGGAGCCCATTTGCCCCTGGTTTTGGCCCCTGGATGGTCACCATCTTGCAGTCAGGACTGTAGCTCCATCCACTTTTGAGCCTCAGTTTCCCCTCCCACAGGATGGGTCCCCAAACCTTCCTAGTGGTCCCCAGCATTGCTCCGTCACTGTCCCACCCACGGAGGCACATAGCACCTCACAGATGGGCAGGCTGAGTCTGGCCTCCAGGCCTCCTGCCAGAGACCCTTGGACCCCACCACCTGCCAGGTTGACACCATCAAGGCCAGGAACCCTGAGTGTGTGGCTGGGTTTAGCCATCAGTGCTGGGTATGGACTGTGCCATTGGGGAAACCGAGGCCCGGGGGACCTCCAAGGGGCAGCCCAAGCCCAACCAGCATGGGCAGCCCAAGTGGCATAGAGAGAGGGAGGGGCAGGCGTCGCGGGGCACCCATGGGGCTCTGTGCCCACTTCTGACAGGCCAGTGTCACCTGGGGAAGGCTTTGTACCCGGGGCTACCGCTTCCCTTCTGCCACCCATGCCTCCCCCCACGCCTGCCTAGCTTCCTGTTGGTCTGGGGCCCCCAGGCACGTCCCATGCAGCAGCCTACATGGCCATTTGCTCAGCACAGCCTGAGCCCAGCTGAGGGCCAGGGCAGCCAGGATCTCTGGAGCCATGGAGAGGGGCAGTCCCAGCCTCTGGCCTGCCTGGTCCTTGGGCTGGGTACTGGGAGGCGCGTGCGGCCAGAGGGAATGCAGCCTCTTGTCCCACCTACCCTAGGGTCATTGGGCCAAACCAGGTGGCAAAAGCCAGACTCCAGCAGCACTCGTTCTGGGATTCTGACTCTTTCAAGTTGTTAGGAGTTGGATTTTTTTTTTTAAATTTTTATTTTGAGACAGAATCTTGTTAAATTGTCCAAGCTAAGCCTAAACTTTTTTTTTCAAGTACACTGGCTCTTGTTTCTTTTTCTATCAGATTTTATTGGTACACTTTAGATATACACAGTAAGCACATTCATTGTAGCAAATTTGTACCTGTGCATGATCCAACTTAATTTTTTTTTCCCGTACCCCTCCCTTCAACTCTTTCTCCCCTGCTCATTTACGAAAGCTTTGTTTCCATCTTTATCTCAGATACCCATTTTAGAATTGGGTTTGTGCATATGAGGGGTCTGATTCTTTTTTTTCTTTTTTTTGGTCTTTTTGGGACAGGGTCTTGCTGTGCAGTTCAGGCTGGTCCCAAACTCACAACGCTCCTCCTGCCTCAGCCTTCCAAGTGCTGGGATTACAGGCCTGCGCCACCACACCTGGCTTCTTAATATATTCTAGATAGCAATCCTTTGTCTGAGGAACGGCTGGCAAACCTTTTTCCCACACTCTGGGTTGTCTCTTCACTCTGGTAGTTGTTGACCCGGCTGTGTAAAAGCTTTTTAATAAGATGAGATCCCATTTGTTGCTCGTGATAGTTCCTTTGTGATCGGGGTTCTGTGCATAAAGTCTTTGCCGACACCAATGTCTTCAAGGGTTTTACCTGTTCTATCTTCCAGCAGATTTAATGTTTCTGTTTTAATGTTTAGATCTTGATCCATTTTGATTTTAGTCTAGTGCAAGGATATGGGTCTAATTCTAATCTTCAGGGTGTGGAAAACCAGTTTTCCCAGCACCATTTATTAAAGAGGCGATACTTCCAGTGAAGGTGTTTGGCGTCTTGGCAAAGATAAGGTAACTGAGTGTGTCTGAAGTTGTTTCTGCATCTTCTAATCTCTTCCATTGAACCTCAGATGGGCTAAAACTGTTTTTGGGGGTAGGCGGTTAAACTTTTGACCCTCCTGTCTCAGCCTCCTGAGTGCTGGGCGCAGCTAGGAAGGTTTTGTTTTCAGTCTGAGCGTTAATCCAGTGAGCGTATCCAACTCTCCAGCTCCTCCCTCACGACAAGGTTTGTTTACCACTTTTCCTTAATTTTAATGCTTAGTTTTTCTTTTAAATTTTCTAAATTTGGGGGTTTGTTTATGTATTTACTTTTGAGACAGGGTCTCACTGCGTAGTTCAGACAGCCCTTGAACTCACGACATAGCCAGGCTGCTCTTGAATTTGCGGCAATGCTCCTGGCTCAGCCTCCTGAGTCTTGGGACCACAGCCCACACCACCATGCCCTGCTATGACCAGTTTTAGTCCTAAGGAGGCTAATGGCTCAGGTACTGAGTAAGCTAAGGAGCCTGCTTCAAGTGTGGCTGGATCCAGGTGTCCTGCAGTGATAGAGTCTGTCTGCACAGAGTGTCGCCACCCCCCAGCACCCACTGCCCCTTCTTGCCCACTGGTTTGAATCAGCACCTCCAGGGAGATGCTTGTGGCTTAGCACGGAGTGTGTGTTGGGTCACAGAGTGACCATTGGGCAGAAAGCTGAGGTGCCGCATTGCTCAGGCCCTGGGTGGGGAGTGAGCTTGTGCGATGGGGATTGAGCACGGGGCCACTGCGTGCACAGCCGAGGCTCCTAAGGACAGAGGCCCCAGACCTATCCCTGGGAGAGGAAACAGGCTGGGTGAGGGAGACGCGGCTGTGAGAGACCAGGGTGGATGGCACCAGGCTGCCTTGCCCAGGTTTGCAGATGGCTCTGCGTCCAGCTGGCCTCCAGATGGCCTGGGAACCCTGGCATCCTCCCTGGGCTCTGGGTAAATGAGAGGCACCCAAGCAGGCAGGGCCCTGTGGCATCGGCTGCTCCCGCCTTCTGCGCTTACTGAGGGCCTGCGGTGCACTGTCCTCAGGGCTGCTCAGGTGCCCTCTTCCTCCCTCCAGGCAAGGGTGGCGAGCGGGGCGCATACGCTGCCTTCGGGAGAGAGGCGGGTGCGAGCAGCCTGACGCAGGTGAGTGCACCACCCGCCCCGGGCGCCGTGCTCCCCTCCCCCACTTCTCTTTACTTTTTTTTTCCCTTCTACTTGCTGTGCCTGAGGACAGAACCCAGGACCTTTGCACCAAGGTCCATCCCAACCCCTTTTTTATTTTGTATTACGAGACATGGTCTGTAAGGTGCTCAGTTGCCCTGGTCAGACTGGAACTTGCCGTCTTCCTGCCTTAGCCTCCCAGCGTGCTGGGCTGACAGGCACACATCACCAGGCGTGGCTGTCTCTCTGTCATCCTCGTGGAGCTGAGAGCATGGCTTGGGCTCCGCAACCCTCAGACCCCAAAACAGGCAGGCTTGGAAGCCAGTTTGCAGATGGGCTGAGGGCCGCCCCACACCTGCACTGGCCTCCCTGAGAAGCGCCCAGCTAGCCCTGAGCTTTGCAGTTAGTGGGTTTTATAACAAACGGGCCAGCCCCGAACCCCCTTGACCTGTCTTCCCCCCAGGCTGGCTTCCTGCCGGGAGAGCTGGCCCTGAGCAGCCCCGGGCCGCTGTCACCCTCGGGCGTCAAGGGCACCTCGGCGTATTACCCCTCATTCCCCAGCAACCCCCGGCGGAGAGCTGCAGACGGCAGCCTGGGTGAGTGGGGTAGAGTGTGGCAGGTAGGACGGGGCTACAGGGGGTCATTGCATCTCTTCCTGGTAGCCAAGGAGACAGGACAGAGTTGCTGCCCACATCTGCCTTCAGGTCCTGGCCAGTCCCAGGTGGGAGGGCCAGAGAAGAGCAGATGTGGCTGAACCTTGTGGTTCCTGGTGGTCCCAGCCCCCAAGTCCCCTGGAACCCTGAGCTGTTGCTCCTGGGAGAGATGCAGGGTCAGGTTTCCGGGAGCTTTGTTGTGTTGTTGGCGGCCACAGATACTGGCTCGAGTTCTGGGTCCCCGTGCCCTTGAGCCCAAGGCCAAAGGCATTGTTACTCAGAGACAAAGCTTATCCCACACGTGGGGTCCACTGTGAGGTGTCTGGCACCCTCTTTGTGCCATTGAGGGGCACTGCTGCGGGAGCAATTTAAACAGTGAGCTCCCCTTGGGTGAGTGCAAGGGGCCCTGAATGGGTGCCCAGTTTGCAGTAGGAGCAGAACCAAGCAGCTGTGCCCAGCCCTGTGCCACCTCGGCGGGATCGTGACATCGGGGACCTACACCGCCGCTCTGTGCCTGTCCCTAAGCGCTGGGAAGGGAGCTCTAGTGCCAGTTCAGGATACCAGTGGACTGGGCAGGTGGCTTTGCAAGCACAGATCCCATGGACTATAGGGCTGGATGTATGACGTTAGGGTGACCATGGATGGCCCTGTCCTCGTGGGATTTTCTGGACCCACAAAGGAAGCCCCCTGGTGATCAGTAGCTGTGCCGCATGGTGGACACGGGGGTTCCCAGGGGCAGTGCAGGGACTGCCCAGAGCTGTGGGCAGTGAGGGCAGCTGCAGCGACTGTGACTCCTCTTCCGCAGACTCTCAGCCCAAGAAGGGCCGGAAGGTCCCGCCCGGTCTTCCTTCCTCGGTGAGTGGGGGCCCAGGGGACCCTGTGCATCTGTGCCCCCAAGGCCAGGTCTCCCTGTGGAGGGCACAGCAGCCCGGAGGGTGTCCCCCAAAACCTGGCTCTGGCCTGTGGGCCAGCAGGGAAGCCCGGCTTAGCTCAGGCCTGGCCTTTATCTCGTGCCATAGTTGATCCTATGGCCCCATGTGAGCGAGGGCCCAGCAGGCATGACACCCTGGGGACACTGTGCTGTCCCCCTCACCCAGCCGGAGCAGTGTCCACGCCCCATGCCCGCCCTGCTGGGTCAGGACCAGGGGGACAGCCAGGCTGTTTTAGGGACTTGAGTTGTCAAGATGCCAGCTCCCGCCTCCCTCAGCTCTACCAACCTGGCCAACTGGCATTAGCTGGACCCCATCGCTGGCCTCCATTGAGCCCACCCTGCGCTCCAGGCAGCAGTAGATGCCCTTTGATTAGGGCTGCCCTGTGACCCCCATGTCAGCTGTGTGCCAGCATTACTCCAGGGTCTGCCCCTGAGACCCAAGTCTGTAATGGGGGCTGAAGGCCAGGGACATTCACTCATCATGGAGGATCTGAAACAGCATGACAAAGGAGAGCTGAGGGTGTTAGAGCTGGGACTTTGCTGGGTCAATAGGAGTTTGCTGAAGGAAGGAAGAGCTGTTCTGGGCAGCAGCCAGTCTCAGGCCTCAGGTGCCAAGAGGTTAGAATTTTGAAGGAAAGGAGGCAGGAAGAAGTGGATGGAAAAGTAAGAGGAGAGGGACACAGGGAGGCCAATAGCACCTCTGGCTGTGGGACGAGGGGCTGGGATATATCCAAACTTGGGAGGGGCCGGAAGTGGGGTAGGGTAGCTGTCACTTGGTAGCTGGGTGAGGACTGGCGGGAGGAGGGCTGGCTGTGGCTTCCTGCCTGAGCGCGCCCCTGCCTGCCTGCAGGTGTACCCCCCCAGCTCAGGTGACGACTATGGTAGGGACGCTGCCTACCCCTCGGACAAGACCCCAGGCAGCGCCTACCCCACCCCCTTCTACATGGCAGATGGCAGCCTACACCCCTCAGCAGAGCTCTGGAGCCCTCCAGGTCAGGCGGGCTTCGGGCCCATGCTGGGCGGTGCCTCGTCCCCCCTGCCCCTGGCACCTGGTGCGAGCAGCTCTGTGGGTGGCAGCGCGTTCGGCAGTCTCCAGCAGCCTGAGCGCATGGTAGGCTGATTGGGGGGCAGCTCGGGGGATCCCCGCCTTTCTGATGGTCCCCACTTCCTGACCAATCTCTGCCTGCCCAGGGCTACCAGCTGCACGGAGCCGAGGGGAATGGTGCCCTCCCAGCTGTGGCTGCCTTCTCCTCGGGTCCTGGAGCCACGTATGGCAGTGTGCCCAGCCACACACCGCCCGTGACTGGGGCCGACAGCCTCCTAGGTATGGGGCACTGGATGGAGGGAGTAGGTGCCGGGGTTTGCGGTGGGCCTGCTCTGCTGTTGCCCGAGGACCCACCGTGGTCCCCAGTGCCTCACCCCAGGGAGGCAGATGTCATGGGTTCCAGCAGCCGCCAGACTTGGGGCAGGGCGCCTCTGCTCCCTGCTGGCCTGGGCAGCTGTGTGCAGGAGTGGGCCCTGTCAATTAGGCGTCCTGGTGTGCTGCGGCCACACAGGCCAGGCCTTATCTCTCTCCACCCACAGGCTCCCGTGGGACCTCCGCCGGCAGCTCCGGGGACGCCCTTGGGAAGGCCCTGGCTTCGGTGAGGCAGGGGCCCTGGGGGCCGGGGAGGGCTGTAACCCAGTGCACAGGCCTGCCCTGACCACCGCCCTGCTCTGTCCCTGTGCAGATCTACTCCCCAGACCACTCCAGCAGTAACTTCTCACCCACCCCCTCGACCCCCGCGGGCTCCCCACACGGCCTGGCTGGTGAGTGCACACAGCCTTGGGCCCTGCAGTAAGCTCAGTCCTCCTGGGCCACCTGGGCGGGCTCCTGGCGGAGGCAGCCTTGGCTGTTGTGATGTGCTCTCCTGGCAGATCCCTGGGGCTGGGTTCAAAGTACTCCTGGGTACAGGCAGGCCTGGTGGTCCCCACCTGTCATCCTAGCCCTTGAGGCCAAGGGTCGCAGGCCCATGCCCCACTGCTCCCAGGTGCCTCCCTCGCTGCCCTGTGCCCGCAGCCCTTCCGCTTACACTCCTCCTGCTGCTTCCAGGGACGTCGCAGTGGCCCCGAGCAGGAGCCCCTGGTGCCTTATCGCCCAGCTACGACGGGGGACTCCATGGCCTGGTGAGCTCCCTGCCCACTGTGAGGCTGGAGGTGGTCAGCTCTGTCTGCCTTGCCTGTGAGAGCACCCTCAGGTCCCTGTGACCGGCAGAGTTGCCCTGGGACAGGTGGCCCTTGACAGGATGACTAGAAAAGGTGGGGCATGCCTGTGATCTCAGCTGCTTGAAAGCCTGAGGCAGGAGAATCCCGAGTTCAAGTATGAGGCCAGCCTGGACAAGTTAAGGATACACCATTTTGAAAAACTAAAGGTGTTAGGAAGGGCGCACGGCCACCGGCAGTGTGCGGATGGGGCTGTGCAGTGGCCCCTTGCATCCAGGCCTTCACTGCCCGCCCCCACCCGCAGAATAAGATGGAAGACCACCTGGATGAGGCGATCCACGTGCTCCGCAGCCACGCCGTGGGCACAGCGGGCGACATGCACAGCCTGCTGCCCAGCCATGGCACTTTGGCCTCGAGCTTTGCCAGCCCCATGCCAGTAGGCGGGCGCCATGCAGGCCTGGTGAGTGGCGGGAGGGTGGGGCAGAGGGCGGCTGGAGCCTGGACCCTTGTTGCCACTGCATGTGCCTCTGCCCTTCCTCCTGCAGGTTGGGGGTGGCCACTCCGAGGATGGCCTTGCGGGCAGCGCCAGCCTCCTGCACAGCCATGCGGCCCTGCCCAGCCAGCCCGGTGCCTTGCCTGACCTTGCGCGGCCACCGGACTCCTACAGCGGTGAGTCCCATGGCGCTAGCTTCGACCCTTATGGGCCCTGCAGGCTCGAAGCTGCAGCTGGGGAGACAGGCGCAGGACCAGGACAGAGGCACCCAGGGCCCAGCGGGGCAGGGCGGAGCCAGCTCCTTCGCAGCATGGGGTGGGGAGGTTGGCTCTGGCTCTCCAGTGGAGTTGAGGTGAGAAGCCGTGGCTGTTTTCCCTTTGGGGGTGCCAGTGGCCCAGGGTTTACTGTGTCTGGGGTGCAGGTGGACAGCAAGCCTGGCGTCTGCCACAGTGACTGAGTTTTAGGAGCCATGCACGCACAGTCTGCGTGATGTGGCTCTGCGGGTATGGGATGAGTGAGTGTGTGTGCCGTGCTGGGTGCTGGTGCTGTTCTGGGCTCCAGGCAATAAAAGGCGGAGTAGAAGCTGGGCGTGGTGGTGCACCCGTCATTCCCGCACTCTGGAAGGCTGCATTAGAATGGCCAAGTTTGAGGCAGCCTGGGCATTTCAGTGATGTCCTGTGTAAAAATAAAAAGGGCTGGGGTGCAGCTCAACGTGAGGCTGCTGAATTGGCGGGATTGGGCCGCTTAGTGTCAGGGGTGTCTAGGAAAGAAGGGAACAGTCTTTGCAGCTTGGGAAGGGCTGAGAATGGGCAGTACCAGCAGGAAGGAGTCCCAGGCAGAGGGCATGGCCTGTGCAAAGGCCCTGGGGCAGGACAGGCTGGCGTGTTGAGACCCATGCGGTTGGAGCAGAGGGAGAAGGGGAGGTGGGAAGAGGATGGGCAGCTCATGCGGGGCCGTGCAGGCCACAGGGAAGACACCAGCTGTGGCCCTGAGGGAGATGAGTGCCATGGAGGGTCGTGGGCAGAGGAGCTGACTCTTGGGTGCCCTCTAGCAGCTGTGGGGAGGGCACTATGGCAGTTGCTTAGAGATGGGTGGCCATGAGGATGGGGGAGCCCCTGGCGTGGAGGGTTAGAGGTCAGAGGTGCTGCCCAGCATCCTGAAGCGCCCAGACATCAGCAGTGCCAGAGGGCCCCTGGCCTTGGTCCTTCACTGCAGGTACCGTCTGGTCTCTTCCTTTCCTACTGCGTGTCTGTTGCATCCTGGGCTAGTTCCACGGCTGGCATTTTGCTAAGGGCATCTGAGAGCTGAATTCAGTGTGGCTGAGAGTCCTTGGACCATGCTTTCTGGTTCTAAGGTGACTGCAGCCGGCTTTCCTCCTGCATCCAGGGTATACTGCTTGCTACTGCCTGTCCTGGCTGAGGTCAGCTTCCCTCCGTCGTGTGCAGTGGTGTCCCTAGGCCACCTGTAGGAGGCGCTCTCACCTCAGCAGGTGGCCTTGTGCCCGCCAGAGCTGTGCTAGGAAGCAGTGGCGCCGAGGAGATGCCCCTCAGCAGCGCGTGGGAATTGCCAGGCCCTCAGTTCGCCAGCTCTCAGGCTTGAAACAGTTGTTTGTTGTAGTCCTGATTTGCATTTCTTTAGTTTCTGGATGTGTTGAGGGTTTCAGTGTGTTCTGCACAGCTCCCTTGGAGTGCTGTCCCTGCTTCTCTATGAATCTACTTTTCTCTTACTGCTGTGAAGGAGTTCTTTGCATATTTCGGAGACCAGTCCTTTGTTATTTACACAAGTGATGAATATTTCTCTTCTGTGGATTTTGTGTGTGTGTGTGTGTGGTGCTGAGAACTGAACCCAGGGAGCACAGGGGTGTGTGAGGCACACACCTGGCATCACAACATCTGCCTGGCAGCGTGAGGCCCCAAGTTCGATTCCCAGTGCCAACAAAAACGGGGGAGCCTGGAGTCCCAGCACTGAGGAGGCTGAGGCAGGAGGATCAACGTGAATTTGAGCCCAGGCTGGGCTACATACTGAGTTCAAGGGCAGCTTGAACTATATAATGAGACCCTGTCACAAAACAAGTGAAAAGGACCAGGACTGCAGCTCAGTGCAAAGGTCCTGGTTTCAGTCCCAGCACTGCCAAAATAACAATGTTGCCAGTCTCTTACCTGGAATTGGTACCCGTATGTGGCGAGGCAGAAAGCCAGTTTGTTGATCGCTTTGGGGTTTTTCCCTTTCTGCAAAGGCCTGCATGCCCTGGCTGGCTGTGGCCACAGGAGAGTCCCCGGCCATAGCCCCTGACCTAGGACTTGTTGCAGGCCTGGGTCGGGCAGGCGCCGTGGTGGGTGCGGGCGAGATCAAGCGGGAGGAGAAGGAGGACGAGGAGAACGCGGCGGCCGCTGACCCTGCGGAGGAGGAGAAGAAGGAGCTGAAGGCCCCGCGAGCGCGGACCAGGTGCCAGCCCCCTGTGCCCCGCACCCCGCGCCCCCGCCCCCAGCCACCGCCCCGCCTCACTGTCTCCCTCTGGCCCCTGGCCCCCCTCCCCCGTAGCCCAGACGAGGACGAGGACGACCTTCTCCCCCCAGAGCAGAAGGCCGAGAGGGAGAAGGAGCGCCGGGTGGCCAATAATGCCCGCGAGCGGCTGCGGGTGCGGGACATCAATGAGGCCTTTAAGGAGCTGGGGCGCATGTGCCAGCTGCACCTCAACAGCGAGAAGCCCCAGACCAAGCTGCTCATCCTGCACCAGGCCGTGTCGGTCATCCTGAGCCTCGAGCAGCAAGTGCGAGGTCAGTGGGCGCCGCTGGCGGCGTCCGCACCCCCTGTCCGCTCACCTCCCCGCTTTGGAGCTGCCGGGTGACTGGCCCCGCCTGCTGACTGGCCGTGCCGGGACTGGCCGCGCCCAGCGCACGCACAGACCCTGGCTACCCCTTGCCTGACTGCCCTCCCCTCCACTTTCTCCCCACGCACGCGCATATGCTCTGGCCACGCCCTTCCCCTCGCCTCCACCCCAACCATGTGCCCACCGAGGACAGACCATTCCCTCCCTCACTGACCGACGACCCTGCCCCCTGCCTGGCCTCAGTGACCCTCTGGTCTGGGGAGGACTGAACTGTGGACTTCTTAGGCCTGGCTTTGCCTCACAACTGCATCCCTGGACCCAGGTCACTGACCCCGGCCTGTGCTTCTTGGCCACTAGCGCCCCCAAGAGCCCAGAGGCGCGCACTGCTGACTAAACCCCCCGGGCTGCACGTAGCGCGAGGCCTTTTGGGCCTGGCCTGCACTCTGCCTGTCCATCTGCTAGCGGGTCTTGTTTTGTTTCGGTTTTGTTTTGCGGTGATGGGATGGAAGTCTGGCCTCATGCGTGCGCCCTAGGGTCTGTGCCCCGTATTGCAGGGCCGGGTGGGGATGCTCGGTGAGGCCGCCCTGTGACTGGCTTCCCCGCTGCTGGCCGATGCTTCCTTAACCCGCTCCTGCGCGTCCCTTAACCTTTCTCTCCCACAGCCACCGCCACCCTGGCTTGGAGGTGACCGTGTCGCCTGAGCGGCGTGTGCCGTGCCGCATCCCCACGCCTCCTCTCTGCTCTCTGCCTGTCGCTCCCCACCGCCTCCTCTTCCGCTAGCATGGCGGCCCCCCACCTCGCACTTGCTGCCGGGCTCCTCGGGGCCCCCCCCAGGTCCCCAGACCTGGGGGGACGGACAGCACCCACACAGCCGGCCTCGGGGTATCAGTTCGGTCTGCGCGCTTGTCCTGGTCTCTGGCCATACCCAAGGGCAGGATGGGCGACAAGTGGAGCAGCCTGCCGGTGCCCCCTGGTGCCGGGCTCCCGTCTATGGGCTCTGGGCGGTGGGCTCCAGCTCTGCCCGGGGGAAACCAAGGCCTGGGAACGAGGGCTTTATCCCTCTAGAGCTGCAGCTAGAAGGGGCCGGGAACGGCTGGTCCCTTGTTGTGGACTCCCTAATGGCAAGTCCAGCACTACGTGCCCCGTGACCCCAAGCTGTCCTGCAGGGGTCCCAGTTGGGGCCTTGACAGTGAGGTCCCTGCAGGTGATGGGAGCCTTGCTCCCACCGAGGGCCCCGAGGAGCAGATGCATTTTCCTGGCTCACCATCTCGGACCCCTCGGATCCGGGTTTTGGGGACCCAGCTGCTTCCAGCAGGACAGGTCACCTTGCGCTGTCACCTGGCCTGCTCTGTCATCAAGGGTGCTCTGGAGAGGGAAGGTCGTCCCACAGAGGCGGGTGCAGGTCCCCCATGAGGTCACACCTTCCCTTTACCCGAGCCGTGGGAACAGCCAGGCTGGGTCTCCAGGGGATAACAGCCCTTCCCGAGCAAATGCCACCCTTGCAGAGACACCCCCAGGGAGTCAGGTTCCCTGGGGGCCCATTTCTAGATTGAGTGTGTGGTGGTCCCCAAGAACAGTATCATAGCCATCCCCAGCACCCATTATTCCCCACGCTGCCACCAGCTCCTGTCGCCCACGGAGCCACACACCGAACACTGCTGTCACCCACACCCACTGTCCCTCATACTGCTGCACCCAACACTAGCTGCTACCCACCCAAATGTCTCCCACATCTGCGGATGCCCCTTCACACCCGTGACTAACGGAGGCCCGGTGCTGTGACCCAGCAGTACGGAAGAGGTGCTGTCCCTGGAGGAGAAGGACCTGAGGGACCGGGAGAGGCGCATGGCCAATAACGCGCGGGAGCGGGTGCGCGTGCGCGACATTAACGAGGCCTTCCGGGAGCTGGGGCGCATGTGTCAGCTGCACCTCAAGTCCGACAAGGCGCAGACCAAGCTGCTCATCCTGCAGCAGGCTGTGCAGGTCATCCTGGGCCTGGAGCAGCAGGTGCGAGGTAGGGTCCCCGGCCAGCGCAGATGGATGCCCCACCCTGTGGCCCCAGGCTCTGCCATCCCAGAGGCCACAGGACCCATGGATGAACGCAGCTCCACCAAGCACAGTGCCCTCTCCCCTCCTTGCACCCTGGCCCTGGCGGGCCTATACCAAGAACCCAGCCCCACGCTGCTCTCCCTTCCTCCTAGAGCGCAACCTGAACCCCAAAGCAGCCTGCCTGAAGCGACGGGAAGAGGAGAAGGTGTCAGGTGTGGTCGGGGACCCACAGATGGTGCTTCCGGCTGCTCATCCAGGCCTCAGTGACGCCCACAATCCCACTGGGCACATGTGACAGGGACATGATGAGGGACCAGTCTTGCTCCAAGGCCCCTGTGTCCAGATGTCGCTGGAAGGGTCCTGGAGTCCATCCGTGGGCCCACCCCAGGGTCTACACACACAGCTGCCTAGAGCCAACCAGCGCCCAAGGCACCCAGAGACCAACCTGAAGTGGACACGGGTCCAGGCGACCTGACTTACTGTTGTGACCACCTCCACCCACACCAGATGGCTGCAGGCCCTGTACCCTGGCCCTGCGTCTTGGCCCAGGGACCAGGCTAGAAGGAGCATTTTTTCCTTTTTTTTGGGGGGGGGTGTTATAAACAAGACCAGAAAGCAACAAAATATACACTTTGTCAGAAACAAAAATGCCTTAAGTATATGAAGTCGTGGAGGACTCGAACACATCACTCCAGAGGAGGGTGACACTGCAAAGCTGGCTTCTTCGAAAGCCATCAGCAAATCGTGCCTAAGCGTATTTTTTTTAAGGAAAATAAAAAGAACATTAGTTATGAGGGTTTTTTTCTAATGTAGAAAAGAAAATTAGCAAGGATGTTGCCTTTGGTCTTTTTTTTTTAAAGCTTTCTTTTGCATATGTTTTATAAGCAACAAACTTTTGTATGAAAGCCTCGTGTCTCTTGCTGTTTCTAGAAGTGAGCGGTGCATTTCATGATCAACCAGATTATTAAAGTATTAAAAAGACCCAATGTTGACCTCAGGTGCCCCCCACCCGATGCTTGGCACCCTGAAAGCTGCGCATGCACAGCTTGGCGGCCATGTCCCCTCTCCTGTGTGTTCCAAGATGGCAGGGCTTGACCTTATTTCATTGCATGTAGTGATGGGTGGGACTGTGCCTGGTGGGGCTCCTCTCTAGCCTCTCCCTTTGTCAGGGACGGCACGCTCAAAAGGCTTCTAAACCCAACTAGGGAGGAAAGGTGAAAACCCAAGGAACCCCCAAACACCTGTCCTACCTGGTTGATGTCCCCAGTACCCTGAGCCCACCTCCCGTGAACCTAGTACAGTGCAACACCCTAGCTCAAGCTGGGGTGTGGATGAGTTGTGGCTTGAGTGACCAATAACAGTATCCCACGCAGTCCTACCCTAACTTAGTGGATGGCTGTGCTGGTGCAGACTTAAGGCCGGGACTCACCAGCCTCTACTCTGGGGAACATCCTGGGGCCACTAGGAGAGGATGCACAGCAGCATTTCTGTCCCCAGGGGAGCATTAGACTGCATACCACACTGACATCCAGCTGCAGAACCAAGAGTCAGGCTACTCGAGGCTGAGGCAGGAGGATCCTTACGAATGAGTGTGGCTATTCCTTGCTCTGGAACCCTGTGTCCAAAACTCAGCAGTGGAAGCAGCTCTGGAGAAGGTGATTGGGAGGCAGGTTCAGCTCCCAGGATGCTGCGTTGGGCTGAGGTACTAAGCATAGTGGAGTTGCCAGGCGTGTTGATTCCTCTGTATCATAACTGCAGAGCTCACAAGTCTCCCTGCACTGTTTCTGGCCTCTTGGATTTCCTAGTCCTGCCACAGCCCCCCTTGCTGCCTAATGCTGTGTGTCTAAAGCCTCCCATAGCTCCCTGTCGCTGAGGCCATCAACACTCCTAAGAGCCGCTCGTGACTCCTCCAGAACTAGACCCTTGCTCCCCGTTGGCACAGGTCTCTGGAGAGCTGGGGTCTGCGGGTGCTATTGGGGACCTGTCTTGCTCTGCCGGGACCTGGGGCCTCTGGTGAGAAGTCACACCTGGACTTGGCCTGCCTTCTCAGGAGTGCAGGATCGTTCCTGGCTGCTTGACCCGTGGTGCCCTGCTGCCAAGAGAGGAGGTGGTGCCAGGAGCAGATGGGCCACAGCGCACCGTTCTTCATCCACTCCATCACGTCTAAAGTGATGCTAGAGGCCAGGCCTGGCGGCACACACTAGTCACCCCAGCGCTCGGACTGAGGTAGGGGGCGTTGAAAGTTGGAGCCTAGCCTGGGAAATGTAGTGATTTTAGCAAGACCCTGTTTTGATTGAAAGGACGAAGGAAAGAGAAAGGGCTGAGGATGTACCTTAAGTGTGGAGGCCCTGGATTCAACCTTTACTACTGTGAATGAGTGAGATAAACATAGATGCTAAAAAACAGTGCTGTTCTTCCCTCAGTGGCTCATAGCTACATAGTAGATGGGACAGGATTGATAGAAAGTGTTCAGGTTGCAAATAGAAAAAATGAGATAGGGTCACCAGGCGTGGTGATGCATGCACCAGCATCTCAAAAAAGAAGCAGCTGGGCGTGGTGGCGCACACCTGTAACCCAGCACTTCAGAGGCTGGGGCAGGAACATCATTGCAGAGTTCCAGACCAACCTGGGCTGCAAAGTGAGCTGAAAGCCAGCCTGAACTCCACAGCGAGACCCTGTCTGCCCCCCACCCCCCAAAAAAGAAGCAACAAGGACAGGAGGCTTCAGGAACTGCTGGATTCAGCTGGGGCCTGCAGACTCAGGGCCTGTCCCCACCTCCTCTCTCCAGGTGACTTGACTTTTTCTCCCCCCCCCCACGGCCTTTGTGACAGCTTCTACATCTTACTTTTTAAGTTTCCACCAATAGACTGATCCCAAAGCCCCAAAACTTTAGGACACGTGGAAAGGTCTAGGGATAACATCTAGCCTAGTAGCAACAAGCAACCCTGGTACCCACACTGCTGTCTCTACATTGGGCTACCATGTGCCTTGGCCAGGGACCAGGCAGGTGGGACCCTGTAGGTCCTGGAGCATGGCAGGAATGGCTGGTCAGGGCTGGACAGGCAAACCCAATGGGCCATCCCTTACCACCAGGCCTACTGTGACACTGGCCAAGTCCTCTAGATAAAGACAGTACCTCTCACCCTTTATCCCCCATCCCCATATCGGGGATTGAATTCAGGTCCTTTGCACTGAGCTACATCCTTAGCCTTTTTTAATTAAAAAAACAATTATTTTTTTGTCGTGTGTGTGTGTGTGTGATCCTGGGAACTGAACTCAGGACCTTGACCTTGCCAGGCAGGCACTTATACCACTGAGCTATCTCCCTGCCCCCCCCCTTTTTTTTTTGAGACAGAGTTTTGCTATGTAATTCAGGATGGCCTTCGACTCACTTTGTAGCCCAGGCTAGCCTGGAACTCTCTCCTGCCTCAGCCTTCCGTGTGCTGGGATTACAGGTGTGTGCCACTACACCCAGCTTCTGAATTTTTTTTTTAATTTTATTTTAAAGACAAAAGAATGGAGACATATGAACCAGAAAAGCCATAAACAATACAGAAAATACAAAGTTATACAGAATATAGTAGGGAATTAGAACTGGATGTTGTATTACACAATTATCTTTACATTAGTTAACACAAAAACATTAAAGGAAATACCAAATTATAGATAAGATAGTAGGGAATTT